>VZTO01012866.1:56155-77747 GCA_013400615.1 Syrrhaptes paradoxus
TAGCAAGGTTTAATTCTAAGGAGGCCTTAGCTTTCCTAGTTGCCTCTCTACACTCTCTGACAACATTCTTATATTCCTCCCAAGTGGCCAGCCCCTCCTTCCATGACCTATAGACCCTCCTTTTTCACTTGAGTTTGCCCAGCAGATCCCTGTTTAACCATGCAGGCCTCTTGGCACCCTTCCTTGACTTCCTCTCAATAACAGAGGAATTAATGTTTATGGTTAAATCTTGCTGGGTCAGCTAGATGTTGCTGGTTTAGTAATACTCTTCAAGACTGCAGTGTTTTATTTTTTAGAGAGGAAGCACTTACTAGTGCAGCTTCCCTGAAAAACAATCAACAAATGATTAACACCTCCTCCCGTCTCTGCAAAATCAGAAGCTTCATGAATCTCGTAGCTAGATTACTTTATATTAATAACAACAACAACAAAATAAAATAAAATTCAACTACTTTTAGCTGTAATTTCACAGACAGGAACTGCAAAATGACCAGGCATCAACCAACCTCTATGATAGCACTGAAACAAATCATATTGATTTTCACATACAGAGAAAATACAAAATCCTTATTTCTTGATTTGTATACTGTGGTCACCATGAAGAAACAAGTGATACAGCTTTGTGGATTAGAGCCTTGGATAGTTTAAATCATGGACAGCATAGAGTTTGCTCTTTCTTGTGCCAGCCAACTGCAATAAGTCCAGAAAAAGGTACTTGTTCAGAAATAGTTGCCAACAAGCCCTTCCCCCCTGGAAAGTGTTTTTGCTGCAGAGCAAGGCAGTGAATTGTTAAACTTTTGATGTGATGATAAAGCTGTTAAAGACTTCAATGATTTACAGTAGCATTACATTTATTGAAATAAACTGTTATTGTAATTATAAAACTCCAAGAAAATACTTTAAGTAGGTTTTCTATTTATTGGCTGTTATTATGTTTATTACTTAAAAAAAAAAATTAATAGTACTGAGTAGCCCAGCAGGGCATAAAGTCAATGCAACCGATCTGCTTGCTCAGTTTTCTTATCCAAATCCCCTCACGCTGCGGCAAAGCCTGAGGTGAAAGCTCCACACACACCAAGTGGAGCCATTCTGCAAGAGAAATAGAGGAGGGAAAGAAGCTTCACAGCCTCCGGCAGACAGCGCTGCCTATCTCTGGGCTTCTGCGCAGCCAGAGGCTGGCATGTTTCACAGGAGAGGCAAATCGCTGCCTGCTATCACCATGTGGAGTCCTCTCCTCTTCCTTCCACCCTGAATGGCCTTGCAGATCATCTTTTGGCCATCTCATTGTAGCATGGAAGGGAACGATGGCTGAAGTTCAGTCCACATTTCCATGTTTCAGCCTGTGGTTTTTGAGTACATTCAGCAGCAAATAATGCCCCAGCACCCATTTTTTCCTGCCGAGTGGCCTTGTAAAATTGATGTCTATCATAAAATCAAACATTTTCAACTTGTGTAACTTAATTCTATGAAATTACAATGCATTGGTATGAGATACAAGTACATCTTAGAGGTGATGGTGATTACTTTCCATCAATGCATCCTGATCCTTAGCAAATTCTTGATAACAATGATCTCTTCTAATGCTGGAATGCTGGAAATAGTTGATGATAATGTACAGGGTGCACTTGGAAGAAAACCAGTTGTTTGTTCATGATCTGAAAGCACTGATGAAACATGAAGTCATTCCACAATATCTGATGACCTGTTAAAATCTGGAAAAAATAGAAGATCAGAGAGAATTAACTTTCAATAAGGTAAGTGTTGCCACAGCATGTTAGCTGTCAAAACAATAAATGTCCTCACTTACAATTATGAAGGACTATTTCTTTAGTTGTCTCCTTTCCAACAGGTTGAGCTTCTGGTTTACAAGTTCATTAGACCCCCTGGAAACTACAGCACCCCATTTGCTTTTGCATCTCAGTGACAGAACACCAAGCCTAACTCTTTCTCAAGGAGTCTTTATAGCCTATGCTAAAACTTCATTAAGCTTTTGTGTTCCCCAGAGTGTTCAGCTACACATTCTGCTGGAAGAAAACAGTGATAGTATTATATCACTGAATATTTTTATTACAGTAAAATATCTAACAGGATCTCTCAGAAGAAATGAGTCATAAAGTAATTTAGCATTATAAAACTTAAAATTACAAGTATTCTTTCTCAAGAAGCATAGTAAAATCCCATACTGCACTAGACATTCAGAAACTCTGAACCTCTGACTACTTAAATTTATAACTTAGCCATTTGGTTTTCACTTCAAGGGCTCATTTGCGTTGTGTGGGGCACAGTGCAGAGACTGAGTTATTCCTGGCTTGGGTGACTTTGTGCACTCAGTGCAGTGTTGAATTATGCAAATGTAAACTTGTGTCATGAAAGCGTGCAGTGATGCAATTAAACTGCACCTCATTCTTGAACAAAATCAGCTTATCCCCACTCCCCCAAGTTTTAAAAGTATTTTTTACAGTTGTAAAAAATATGGATTTTTAACTTTGGTGGTACTCACTTCCTACTTTGAAGCAATTTTCCTTTCCTTATCTTTTCCGCCCACCAGGTCTGACACACTCAAACTCTTTCTGACTCTATAACCTATTCTAAGAACTGTGATAAAAATAATGAGATCATTGTTGCTAAACTTTTATCTATTATGCTAATTAAGAAAAAAAAAATCCTTAAAGCTCTCTGTTATGAAGCCAACAGACTGCCTTTGTCTGGTCATTTCATTCAGCTGCCTAGAATAGGTTTTTTTGTCGATTAACTATTAAACCAGAAGCATTATTTCCTAACTCTGTGCTGTAGTTTCCATTCCAAAGCCTGCCTTGGACAGCAGAGCATCATGTTCTGTAGATGAACAGGATGTCCTAACACTGCAGAGAGGCTGGACACAGTGAATTGAAGCAGACACACTTCTTTACAGCATTGCTCTGGGAATTCTCTTACTCCAGCATCACCGGAACACAGTCCGAGACTAAGCTAATTGAGGAGGGAGACCAGCAGGTGGTCACAAAGTTGATTTTGACCTGTTCTTCTAGAATAGGAAGGGAAAAGATAACGAGAGGGCTCACATGTCCATTGCAAAAAGCTTTGTAACTGCCAGAAAGAGGATCCTGTAGTCTTTTAAGATTGGCAGGTTACTCGCTGAAGGGTCTTCCGCCGAACTCCACGGTTGTCCATTGTGAGGGCATTTGGAACAAGGAATACCAGCAGCAGTAACTGAACAGCTGGTCAAGGTCAGTGAAAGCTTTGTCTGTATTGAACCTATGTGAAGGGCCAGAGTACAGAACCAGCCAAAGAGTTCAAGACTTGACCCTATCCAAAGCTGACAACTATTTGGTACAAGCAGCAGAAGTTGAGTCTTCAACTTCAGTATTAAAAATATTAATTAAAATAAATTAAAACCAGAATGCCTTGGTTTTGCTGAACAGAAACAGTAATTCAGCAGAAGTAAATAAATAAATACATATTTCATGGCATCTGACCTGTCTTTGTGAGCAAGTTGATTCTGATGTTCCAGTTACTCAGACTACTGAGTGGCAAGGGGTGGTGGAGCTACCAATTCATGTTTCAAAAGAGTTTACCATAGGACTACTATTTATTCTTTTAAGATGTCTCTTCCTTGCCCCCAAAAAGCCCTTCTTTAAAATCTCCATTTTGCTATTTTGAGGAACAAAGAAGTTCTCCAACATTTCACTATTTTTGTTATGGGAATTGCTTGACTGAACTCAGTCTAGCTACAGAAATTATCTGAAAATTTTAATCAAATACATATGTCTACCGAGTATATTCAAAATGTAGGAAGGAGATGTGTATATATATCCACAGGTGTTTGTCCTGGGTTAAGCAAAGACAGAGTTAACTTTCTTCATAATAGCTAGCAAGAGGCTGTGTTTTGGATTTGTGCTCAGAAGAAAAGTTGATAAGAAAGGGATATATATAATCGTTGCTAGGATATTTCAAGGTCCTTTAGCTTCTCTGCTCTTCGCAGACAGGGCAGGGGGGCTGGGAGGGTACAGCCCCAGCTACTAGCCCAGGATTTGTTTTTCGGTTACTAGATTGAGAACCAGAGTGACCAATAATCTATTCCATAACATACACGTCATGCCCAGTACATAGGTGAGGACCCCCAGGAAGTTCGTCTTTCTTTTTTTGTTCTGGGGCCCTGTTGGTTTCGGATCTCTTCTGGCTCCCAAGGCCTTCCCCACCACTACACCCTGGTCAGCTCTCGATCTGGACTGTTATCTCTGTTCTGTGAGTGCCTCCGGGAGCGCTGCACCCCGCACCGGGGGGAATTGTGAGTGTAGTTCCAGGATCGACTCTCCCTGATTATTTATGTCTTATTCATTGTTTTCTGAAAAACAATAAAGGGTTATAAATGGGGGAAGGAGTGGGGGGAATGAAACCAGTGGGAAGAGAGGAGTGCCTGGACCTGTGTTTACTGTCCATAGCCTGCTTACAACACTAGCTGAAACCAGTAACCTTATCATGTCAAAATATATCATGTGTCCCTATGGGATCTAAGCCATCTACCTAATAATGTAGGAAATACTAGCTTATCCTCTAAGAATCTTCAGATATGAGGATATTTGTGTACATTTTTAGTGACTGTGATAGGAGAAAGGCTGGTAATATGGATATCACCTTCACCATAACTGGTCTGTCTACAGACTTTATCTACATTATGTGCTGACATTTCAAACTAGCTGCCAAATCCAGCTGTAAGCATAAAAAAACTTTTGTGAAAGTTATCAGAATGTGATTTTTGTACCCCACAATTGTCACACACTGTCAATTTAGATTGTTTTCTAGTGCTGGCTTTGCTGACATTTTCTGTTGACAACATGCAGGTTTTTTGCTTTTATAGACAGATGTAAAATTCATTTACAGATTCCAATACGTGCAGAGGTTTATCCACAATGTCCTTGCTCAAGTTCGTCTCATGTTTTACTGGACCCAGGAGAGACCTACTGAGAAATCCAGCTACTTAAATGATTTTGCTGGGAAAAATCTTCCCATCAATACTTCTGCCAACTTGTGTGAGAATAATATAGGGTCTTCACAATGCCATACAAACACCATGCCTGTTAGTATAACCCATAGAAACCATCTGTAGTCACTAAGCATTTCCAAAGCTTGCTACTATGTGAAAAAGCACATTGCATGGAGCTTTGAAGATCCTGTTACAATCCTGATAAAATCGTCTCACACCTCAAGTATATTTACTTTTGGAAAGGCAGGCAAAAGGTGCCACAAGTCTGCCAGAATAATTGGTTAACAGCTTATTTGACAGTATTATTTCCAGAAAATCCCAAACGGATGATTAGTTAAGAGAACACACAGTATTTTACTCTTGTCTGAATATGGCAGTCAAAATATTAAAAGATTTCATTTAAAATAAAAAACAAAATTTTTGGGTGATGAGTTATGGCAATAAGAGTGTTATTTTGCTACAGCGTTCCTAGAAGGCAGCTCATAGTAGACAACAGAAATATAAATCTTAGAGGTTGTCCACATTAATGGTGCACATTCTCACCTACATAGAAAAGGTGTTGGGTAGCATGTATGTAGCAGTGGCCTATTGTAGTCAGCTAACACTTATGGAAAGTAGTCAAGCCTACTGTTAGCAGTTAGGTTTGTAACCACAACATCGCTCTATGGCTTCTCTAGAGACCATCATAAAATCAAAATAATCTGGGGAACTTTGGGTTCTATTGTAGTTCTAAGTCTTGTGTACAAGTCATCATTTTCTGGCTTGAATACTTTTAAATAGCTTGTAATTTTAACAATGGTTTTCAGAGCATCCAAACTGTAAACAATATAGGCTCAATGTGACAAATCTGACTCTCAAATTGCTTAAGCCTGCATGTTCTTAGAAATATAATTATCTCCTTCTTTCCTGCTTATAGAATTTACCACTTACTTTTGCAGGAAAGTGATACAGGACAGGTAAATCAAACTACATCGGAGCTATTATTAAGTTCAGTGGGAAACAGGACTTCAGTGAAAGTAGCACTTACATCAAATGGTATTTTCCACCTTTTTCTTCTATGCTGACATATCCAGTGCATATCTTACAGTAGATGTGAGAGTATCTGTCTATGTAAGAAAATCAGTGATGGCCCAGCACATCCAATTCTGTATTAGCATCTCCATCAAGTTTTCTATCTTGCAATAAAACAAAGCTACAGAAGTAAAGTTCACAAAGAAGATGAATGCTACAGTGATTGACAGACACTTCTACCAGTCAGTCTGCTGACATCAGTTGCATTTCACATGGCCCCTGTTGCCAAACTACTTCCTGTGGAGGTGCTCTGCTCTAAATACTGAATGCCACAGGAGACCTAGTTCCATTCTTTGCTGTGCTGTCCTGACTGAATTCACGTAGTACAGAGTGATTTGGATATTCATGGAGGAGGAAGACGTTATTTTTAGGCCCAACTCAGTCATTTACAGGTATCTAAGGAATGTTAGTGCCACACAGTGAGTTACTCTGATAAGTGAAAAAATGACTCCTGCAACATAAAAAACCTAAAAGGAGTACTCAAATTCTGCTTAGTCTTTTTATAATTCTTGATTAATAATGAAGGATTTCTCAGAAAAACCCTGCATTCTGGTGTTTCTGTAATAAGTACTGTTCATATATAAACTACTGAACAAAGAAAGGGTGGCAAGGTGAGGTGTCATACAAAGAAAAAATAAATTATAATTTAATAAGTAAGGGATAACAACAGGAACAATCTGGGAGGTTTTGTTGTTGTTTGGTTTGGTTTGTTGTTTGTTTTTTTTAATAATAGGTATTTTGGAAATACATTCCCACCAAATTCTTCTCTCATTTGTCCACAGAGATTCAAGCAATACATTACACTGGCTCTTTATTTTTTCTACTAGTAGAAAGTACTCATTGTGCCTAATCTAGATCTTTCCAGTCTAAGCCCATTTCTTTTCCTTTTTAGCTTGTCCAGGAAAATGATTCTCTCTTGCTTTTATTACAACCTTTTACATGCTCAGAGACGTATCTGACTCCTTTTTTTCCTGATGCAAAAAGAGTATTTTAATGCAATTGTTTACAATCATAACTACATTTAAAGAAAGAATGATCTTGCTACCCTTTCATTCCACCTTGTCGTTTTCATTCCAGGGACTGCATTATACTCGGAGGGTGGCCAGTGAACACAGCACTCCTTCCATATCCTGGGTTAGAAAACAAGACTATAATTCATATGTAAGTAGCAACCTGTAGAAACAATATAGGAACTCATAAGATGAGATGGAGCATTTTCTTTCTGAATCAAACTCTAAAATTGAAACCTTGTTCAAGCACAATAAGATAGCTGCTACATCGTTGTGCACACGTAGCTTTATTCTGAGTTAACTGTAGAGACAATTCAGCTGCAGACAAGAGAGAAAACCACCTTACATTTTCATTGGCTTTGTATTACATACTAGTCACTCTCTACTACATTATAGCCACCCTGTAAAAACAAAAATAGCTAACAGTCATTTTTTTCCTACTTGTAAAAAAAGTGGCATCAGTTTTATTAAATGTGTATTAAATGTGTTTTTTTCATGGATGTCCTATGCAGTTGTGTAGAAATCAGAGTTAATTTGCAGAGCATCCTCCAGTAGTTCTTGCTGCTAACTGAAGAGCTTTCCCTATTGACAGATGCATATCAGGTTTTTTAAACAAAGAAGTGTTGTTACTTCACAGATCATCCCTGTGATGGGATGACACCTCTATACCCATTCTGCTCTAGGGTGCTGGAATAGGGCGATGGTGCACACCAGTCAGCTTTCCTATCACCTTTTTGGTGTCGTTTTTAAGGTAGAGACAAGCTCTGTTTCAAATAAAAACTGGAGTAATTTTAAAAGCTCTACTGGAGGTATTCCAAATATATACAGCTGTGACAAAGCACAGTTAAATACCTGACATTTCTGGTAGTTTGAAGCATCAGTAAGTTCAAAATGATGATGAACTCATGCAAATGCTGCTCTGCAGTTAAGAAGAATGCACTAGATCTTGCTTACTCAGACACTTAGTTAGTGAAGAGATGATGGCAAAAACACCATTGTATTCATCATTTGTATGTTTTCTAGGTGAGATAGTCTGATTTGTTATAACTTCTTTCTTGTCTCTAATTCTTTAATTTGGCTTTTTGATTTTGTAATTGAAAGAGAGAGAAACCCACTCTGGCAGACAAACGGATCCTCTAAAGAAAAAAGTCCTGCTTGCTCACTCTAAGGATAACTTTCCTTACCTACACTATGTGTAACATCACGCCTATAGCAGTGTGAGGTTGCTAAAATGATCTGAATAAGCAAACAAAGAAAGGCAGAGAAATTGGGTCAATGTCTTCTACGGGACAAGTAATTGTGTACTTTTACTATGTTTCCCTTCCACTTTTGGGTCAACTGCTTCCATCCACACTTTACACCATCTACAGCTTTCTAAACAGTAGGAACTCTAGCGATGTTGAGACTTCTTGCAAGTGGACAAAAAGCATTCCATTCTTCAAAAACTAAGATAATATTTATTGCCACACAATTTCCAATATTGCATGTATGCTGGGAAGGTAATGAAAACAATATGTGGACTGGTAATGTTTTTCTGCTGCTAGACGTGCCCATTTTAAGTGTAGGGTATTCTGTTATAGCACTGTTGCCATATACGGTTTTTTGTCTTTCTCACAGATACAAATGTTTCCCTTAGGCACATAACAGTTGTAGATTTTGTTTATATGACATCAAACTTGTGGAAGAATTCAGGATGCATGACTTGACAAATTTTGTTGTTTGTTTTTTTTTTTTTTAAATTGTGTTCAGTGATTGAGAAAAACAACCTATAAAGCTCCAGACAATGAAGCTCACTGCTTAACCACAGTTCTCATTTTACTGAAAGGGGACAGAAGAACAGCTCTGTTTGTTTGGGAAACCGTAGCCAAAATGGAAAAACAAAATAAACACAAAACCCTTTCTTACTTCTGAACGTAGGGAGCAGGCTGACTTCTGATTTCATTTGGAGATTCTATTGATATTGACTTCAGTGGGGATATTTTGATTTTTATTTACATCAGCAACAGTAGAATAATTTTTTGGGAACAGTCCTCTCATATTCCACTCAAACAGGTGACACCCTATCCACTGTCCATTTTAAACCTAGGGGTTTTGTGTGACTTAGTAGCACGGACACATTGAGATACTAAGAGCTCTTTTATGCAAAAGTTACACAGTTTGGGTGTGATTCTTTCCTTTTTTGTTATCTAAGCATTCTTCCATGTTGTTGTGATCATGTTTTGTTTGTTTTGTTTTTTTTTTTTAATGGTAGTGTCAAACACAAACTTACTGAGGCATATGCAAGATTTAGAGCAACCCCTCAAAGTCAGTATAGTTTCAGATCATGAACAAAAGCTAGTGATACCAGTTCATATTGCTTCCATCTATAGTACCTTATGCTTTTCCAGTTTTATGGAGTCCTAGCAGTCTTTTAATATGTTATTTAAGACTTTCACAGAAAGCAAGACCTAGAACCCTTGGGATGATTGTTTGTGAGAAATAGTAGGGAAGACAGGAAACCCTGCAGCTCCTTCACCAATAACAAATATATGATGTATTTTTTTAAGAGTTATTTTTAAAGAAAGTTGGCTGATTGCTTATGAAGTCCACACTTAAAATGATCACCTCTCATTTCACCCTTTTGTCTCACAAGAAAGAAGAATCTTAATGCTGATTCAAAAACCAGAGGAAAAAAATGTTTAGACATTACTGTTTCCAATTATGAAGAAAACAACATTTTAAATCCAGACTAACAGTTGTCTAAAAAGCTAAAGCTGACAGCAGGAAAACTCCTGTTGTGGCTAATCATACAGTTACACTAAACTGTGTGCCTGACATAAACTCGTGTCTGTAATTAGTTTTTCAAAGCTTTGCATATTAAAAGCTGACATTGCACCATGATTCTGTTTTTTGCACTTGCAAGGAAGCAACAGAAAGAATTTCACTAATAGCTGTATAAATAGGAAATGTTTGCTTTATTGCAGAGGGAGTAAGGAGTCCTTGTAAGGTACCACTTAGAAACACGTGGCTCTTTGTGGCAGGCCTTAAAGACTTTAGGGGGGGAACAGGAAGAATAAAAAAGAAGAGGGTTCTTTTTGGAAGCCTACCAGACTTCCCCAGAGTTTTTCACCCAGTCTTAGTGGTCTTTAGGTAGAAAAAGATTCCAGCTTTTGCAGAGATTAACTGTGCTGTACTTGTGACGTGGTTTGGACTGCAGAGAATACAGAAGGCAGACCTGAGACCTTGTAAGAAAAATGGCACCCTCATAGATTTAAGGGAAAAAATGAAAAAAACATTTCATAGCAGAAACTGATTGCAAAGCAGCACTCTGGTAACAAGTGTATCATTCACATGGAAATGTCTCTTGTATCTATACAAACATTCCTCCACAAAAAGATTTCCCTCACAGTTTAGATGCAATGTACTGCTGCAGAAGTGAAGGATTTGACCAATCTCAGAAGCTCTGTTACTAACTCGCCAGAAGAGGAATAGCCCATTATCTGTTTGACTGTCTGTTGTAAACTCTGTGAGTGTACCGGAACCTTACAGTACTAGATGTGTTTGTGTGTAAAGTCACTACTGAAAAACACACGCAAATATGAGAATTTATCTGCATCAATTGCAACTATCAGCTTTCCAAGACAGCAGGCTGTCAAAAAATGTGATGGAGAAAAAAAAAAAAATGGTAGCTTCCAGCTACTGATGGAGACTGTTCAGTACAAAATGCAATAAAATACTGCGTGTGGAAATCATTGTTTGATGGAAAAGTGTTACACAACATTTCTTATAATATTCCCTCCCAAATTAGTTTGAGAAAACAGATAATGTTTTATTTTGCCACTCTTGGATGCAGAGGGCATTGAAGCATTTGAAGCAAACTTAAAAAGTTTTCCAGATGTTTTTCATTTTAAATTTCTAGTTTAAGTATGACAAAGATGGCACCGCTGAAGGAGCTCTGCCACTGTCCTTTAGAAGAACCTGTATTTAATTTCAGTAGTCTTTTATAAACCTCTTGTTATACATGATCAAGCTTGACATGATTTATTCTTCAGTTAAAGAAATAGTTTAATAAAATGACTTTGCATAACAAACTATGACAGAAGAAGAAAATAGGATAGATTTGTATATGTAAAGGTACCTCAGTTTGAAGGAAAAAACAATGTGAGAAAAAGTATTTGAGAACTAGCTCACCTTATTTTTCAACTTTAGGTACTTTCTAATAAGGAAAGGAGAGTGAACAGTTAATATTTCAACAAGAGCTGGGATTTAAAAATATAGTATTTCTCCTACACATGCTTTAAAATTGAAGGTCATCCTTTATTTACCATCTTGAGAAGGTGGTTAATCTAACTGCAGGTTCAGTACAGAAGCCTCTATATGTCTTCCTATTTGGAAAGACAGGGAGGCTGGCCATAGGCAACAGGGAAGGAACTGAAGAATTTAGAGCATTCCTTAGGAAACGCTCAACCAAACTTTCCTTGCTACTGTTATACCACCCTCAGCAAGTCACTCTTTATTGGCAGTCAACCTATTGAGAGAAATGGGCATGAGAATTTGGCTGCTTACTGCAGTTCCTGCCTCTCACACCACAGGAACTCCAGGCAGACAGGTGGAGCTAAAGCAATGAATTGCCTGTACAAGGAGCAACAGTAGTTTAAGATACACAGTTCCAACCAGTCTCACAGTACCAGACTGTAGACCAATGCCGCATAAAAGCAAGAAGTGGGTTACTCACAGCTAGTTTGATTTTTGTTCATGTTCTTTCTCTTCCATTGCTACCCTCCCTGCACACCACTTAAAACAGTACATATATCCCAAGCTGTTGAATCTTACTGTTACCCCAAACACAGAACAGTCAAAAAACCTCAACTAAAACAGCAGTGTAATTGAAGTTTCAAAAGTCTGCACAGCAAACTGTCCCTACCCACCCTGACTACCTTTGTTTTTCGTTTTTGGCTCTTCTGAGCTGTCAGGACATTAGTGTTTCATGCCTCCCTTTCAGGCTAATGGCGTCTGCCTGCCTGACCTGTTGCCCAGCTGCTGCCCATCACCCTGGCCAACTTGGAGCCAGGGAGCCAGTTGTGCCTTCTTCCCAGATCTCCAGGCTTGTGCCCACACACCTTCAAGAGCAATGTAAAAACACACGTGAAAAATAAAAGACTGAAAATGGAGACAGGCTATGTCTTTTGCTATTTCCTGCATAGTTTCATCTATCTCAACTGCTATCTCCTGCAACAAGAAAATACAAATGGATCCAGATGCATTGTGCCTTTTCATCCTCATTTATGCAGTTGCTGTTCAGGGTGTGTAAGAGCTTTCCCGAATCCTCTGGAAATCTGGGTTGAGATATCAAACCCAGAAGACAGACAATCCTAAATTGTACTAGAAAAGGCAATTTTGAGAATTTCAATTATCCAGGAGTACTGTTCCATTGGCCTATTTAAGATGTGCAGTCCAGCACGTCCTACACTTCTCCAGATGTTTGGTTCTCTCTTCTGTCAATATGCTGCCGTGTGTGCCACCCAAAACATACCATGCCTTCAGCTTCTCTGACCCCATACCTTCCTCTTCACACTTAATGTCTGCATCAAGGAAATTAGTATGATTCCTACTCCAACCATTGACATGGTGGGGTGTGCACAGGCATCTGCAGCATAGTGGGCATAGGAACACATTGCTGTATACCTGCTGTTTTGCATAAATTTAGTCTGCAGGCTCTGTGAGATGGTTTCATGTTGCCTTCCCATCTGTGAAAGAGAGGTTAGTCAGTTATGTCCCCCCTTCCTGGATGGAGTCTGCACATATGCAGGAAACATGGAGCACTCAGCAAAACCTAGCTTGATGTGGGAAGAGAGTGACCAGGCCCCCTGGGAAATACACATGCTCTTTCAAAAAGGTCAGAAAGCAACTGTCAATGTGCTGGGCTATATTCAGTACCAAGTTTTCCCATATCTGCATTATTCAAATGCTGGAAAAGGAAAACAGATAACTGGCAGTTCTTATGCCAATCTTCTGGCACACCAGGACTTCTGCTGGAGCTTCTTAAAATGCCTGAATAGCAGCAGATAATAAAGCTGACAGAGATTCCCTCCCCAGTTTTGAAGGAAATTGCTTAGCAAGGCAAGGAGGACACATACAGCATTAAAAAAGCAATGAAACTTTTCACCTGTTGTTGCTGGTTCTTTTAAATGGTGTCATTCTTTTCTAACCTGTTTCCTTAAATAATCCCTAAATGGATCTGCCACTTTCTTTAAATATATTAAAAGAGATCCATCGGGATGACCCAGAGGGGAAAATGAAGCAGACCTCGTAACAAACAGTGTTTGATTTAAACTTTTTTGTGTAAAAAGGAACTCCAAGGCACCATTTCTTCGTGTTGAATGTGGCTTCTTTGGCTTAATATTGTTGCTGAACTATGTGTTGAGTAAGAACTTTGACGGGTTTGGTTTTTTTTTTGCAAGCACTGGGAATATGTTGCCATACTCAGAGAAACCAAGTTGCAAATGCTTAATTTCAAATTTTCCCCGGACTTTGGGGAGCCAAGAATAAAAAAAGACTTCTGAGAATATGATCTCTATCTTTTAATAGATATCCTTTAAGTCCACAGAATAAGAAAACTACTGTTTTATCTAACTGGGGTTGTGATTTGAATGACAGTTCTGAACAGGACCGAAGGTGTAGGCCGCTTTTTTTCCTCATTTGCTGCCTTGAGTCCTTTTTCAATGCCCGGAGCTATACAGATGAGGCACTGTTGGTATCTTTCCAACAGCAGCATCTGGCTGTTTGGCAAACTGTTCCACTAACTCTTCTGCCCTGCTGACAGCTCTAGCACTGCTAATGAATACTGTGTAGGTTGGCTGGAGTCCATATGGGTCATCTCTTCTAATTCTTCTTCTTGGAAGCTATTTTTATGTCAGTAGCATTTGATTTTGAGGAATTTAACATAATAACTTTGGTCTCTCTGAAAAGAAAAAGGCAAATTATGATTAATTCCATATTTTTACACTGTATAGGAAAAAGTACTACAAGTTTCTTTGGGACCACTTAAATGCTAACATACCTGGTTAGAATCAGCTGTTATATCTCTGCTTCCCTAAGACTAAAATTCTCATGCTGTAACTCAATAAAAAGTAGGAAAGTTTGCAGAATTAAAAGCTTTCTTTAATAAGTCTAAAATTTTCTTAAAGAAGTCAATAAAAATATTTCATATTCTTATTTAGTATAAGCAAGTACAGTTAAAGGAAACACAGAAAACCATGTTTTCTTATTGAAATGGAAGGACAGTTCTCTGACTTCATGGCAGCATTTGATAATGTTTGCTGCACAGATAACGTTTACACCTCTCTGAAACCACTGAAGTATTCTATTTTTTCCAGCTTGGTTCATATTTCTCATGTTCCTGTAGTTAACTGCGTGAGGTGTCCTCAGAATTTGTGAAGGTCACTGGACCTCAACAGGTAAACCATGAAGTCTTTGATGAAAGCACTAGTGGCTAACATATCAGTGGCTTTTATCAGTCCTTTATGCTTTAATAAAAATATCTATTTAAAACCAAACATGTCTGTTCTCTCATCCACATTCATGTGACGATTGTGCCAAGTTCTATTGGAAGTAGACAAAATGATAGATGGTAACAGTGGTATGGCCTATGGTATATATTGTATGAATTATCTCATGAAAACACAGAGCCATACCACTTACGTAGAAGAGATCACTTGTCAGGATTCAGGAGTGGTAAAAATTATTCACTGGAGAAAACTCATCTTTCTTGTTCTAAAACACTTTTTTGGTCTATTCAGAAATCTAATCCTGTCTAATTCTAATGTGTTTTATGGTTTAAGTGTGTTCAATTCTCCTTCACATAGCTCTAAAATGAGAAGCTGAAAACAAAGTTATTTCTCTACATGGTCAATGGATCTAGTAAAGTGCCTCAGGTTGTATGAAAGTATATTGCAATCCTTCCCAGGAATTAAAGAAGGTGTTGAAAAGTAGGAGTCCTGATACTATTCAGGTAAAGCTCTGACATCTCAGCAGAATTAAAGCAACTGTGTATTTTCTGTATTTCCCACATGTGACATCCCACTCTAACCCAACCTCATAAAGTGTAGAAGGGGGAAAGAAAGCTCTATGAAGAATAGTAACCTGACTCTGTTGCAATTTTGTTTCTCATGATGGTTTACAAATATTTCGTGCTGCCAGAAGTCTTGCATTTAATGAATGACCCAGATCTTTTCACCTTACACCCTGTATTACTATCTCTATAAATCCCTACCATCTGAACAAAACCAAATCAAATAAAGCCTGTGACTTCATAACAAAATCTCTTCAAAATAGATCTGGGAAAATGGTAAGTTTTTATTATCATTTAGTGAGGGGCCAAAGACTGTATTATTGTACTTAGTCTATCCGTCAGATTAGTAGAGCTGTAATAATCTATTTTTCTGCAATTCTCTGTGTGTAGGGAAATAACTTAATAATTTAGAAACCTATGCATATATAGTTTAAGATGTCCTAATAGACTCTTTCTTTCATTCATTTAAAATTTGACTGGTTACCACTGTAGTCATAAGCAGAAAAAGATTCTGTACCTCCTAAAGTTGCCTCAACTGGAGAAGTCCATTCTTTAATGAAAAAATGAACCAAAAAGGTAATCTAAATTTCATAATGTCTTAGAAAATCAAGTAATTTCACATAGCTAAGTGAAGGAATCAACTTCTTCCCTTTGATATACACAGAATTTATATTATCACAAAGTAAAATTTTTCATTAGTATTTTGGGTCATTTGTACTTGTTTTGCAAAGTTGTCACACAATTTAAAATCTAACTTTTCAATATACATTTGTTGAAATTCTTTCTATTAGGGCAGATGAAACCTAATGTGATCTTCAGAAAATTTTATTATGGACTTTTTTGGTTTACGAATTGAGGTTTCAGGAAGCAAGAATACTTACTGTCCTAAAGAAATTATTTATTTCAGAAATAAAAAATCTGAGAGCACACATATGTTGAGTCTTGCCACAGAAAAATGTGATAAATACCTAGGAGTCATCATCCTAGCTTTCCAGAAACTCTGTAGGTAAGAACATTGGCTAGACACACTGCTAATGCTCATATCCCATCTGTATCCCTCATTGTGAGTAAAGCATCCATCAGTCTGCACAGGGATGGTGAGGTCTGTGGCCTTCCAGGCTCCTCTCTAAGCTTAGACAGGTATCTGAACAATTAAATTTTTGATTTTTTGTCTTCATTACAGTATTGTGAAGTATTCTGTGTAAAAACAGGCTCTTGCCTTGTTGTCTTAGACTGAGCTTGCTAAAATGTAGCTGCAATACTGCTAAAATTGGCACCTTTCTTCATAGCATCCTTCTTTAGAAAAATCAGTGAGTCATTGTTCGTTTTACATGGCTGCAGAGGAGATGAAAACCCTGATATCATCGAGCCAGTGTGAAGGTTTTAATCAGATCTGATGAAGCTTTCTCTGTTTTCACAATGTATTAAAAATCACCTGCTGGTGTAATTACTGCTCAGAAACCACTGTCCTTATTTTCCTTGCTTGGCTTACCAGACTTCTTTTTAAAGATACAACTGTGCAGTATATATGTTACAATTAAATTTGACAGAGGGGAAGAAAAGGAGAGACTGTTTGTACAAGAGTGAAAAGGTTGCAAGAATGGGAGAGATTCCAATAGGTTAATTTTTTAGCTTGCAATTAATTTTCCTACACGGAAAGTGTGGAGAGGATAGAACTGCATGTATTAAATATAGATTGGTTTCAGAAAATCATTGCCATCACAGGAAGGTGGTCATTAGGTGTCTGATAAAATGTCCAAAATTTAGAAGCCTCGTTCAGAAATTTCCCTTCGATGTCAGTTTAACAATGGGCAGTTGACTGAAAGAAGGTCTACATTTATTCATAAATCAAGTGTAAAATTTTTTACGTGTTCCACTATGAACATACCTGAACATGCATCAGAGAGATAATTTTTAATCGCTTACCTAAGCACAGCTGATGTGTAGCAGATAGATAGCAACCTCAGAAGTCACCTCATCAAACAAGCATTCAGCATTTGACTGTTATTTTCAAGTATATAAGAAGTTGATTATGAGATATGAATACAATGAAACTGATGTACATAAAAATTAAAAAAAAATTCTTACAGATTTTTTCTTTAGAAATATATAATTGATCTGTAGCTTTATCTGCTACAACCTCTTTTTCTAACCCTGCCACCACAAGGGTGTGCAAGTAACATATACAGTATGCAGAGAGCAGGCAGTCAGCCCCTGGAGTCCCCATGGAGACCTCAAGCACTGTGAAGAATATCTTGCTGAAAACCTTACTAGATCAATTTTACCCATGTGGAAAAACACTCTGATGAGTGCTATCTTAACTTATTTTAGAAGGGATTATGCTCTCAGAGCTGATTTAACAACTTGACTTGCAGAGTGATAACTCAGTCCATTATGGTGCGAGACATTATCCTTTGAAAATCATACATAGCTACTCCTTTCTTAACAATACAGCAAGAATCTATACAGGTGATGCATTGGCAAGCTAATTATTAAGTGCATCCTGTACTAGGGAATATTAGAATAGAAGGTATGGCTAGACTTATGGAAACCATAAACTATAGGGGTAAGATAAGAATACGATACTTCTCCGAAAGATCTTGAATGATGCAAAAAATGAAAGAAAGAACCTGCAGAAACTGCATAACAAAATTCATTGAAAAGTGAACTTAATCTAGACACCAAACAGTATTTCCTGGGAAATCTACTAGTGGAATAGTTTATTAAGGGAAGGTCTTTAGCTTGAGTCATTTAGAACTCGACTGGAGCAAAGACTGACATGGTAGTGGAAAAGAGGATCTAACTCCTCCGATTCTGTAATCATTTTTACTAGAAAGTTTTTGGTTTGGTTTTGTTTTGTTAAGGCACCTTTCCTTCATGGTGAGACCTTAAAAACCTTGTACAACTGTTGCCTGACTTCCTCCTGTCTGGCACTCTGTGTAGCTTAAATAACACTTAACACATGGCACCTGGAACATGCAGTGTTGGTGTAGCTGTTCTACTCTTTTCAGCCACTACAAAGCTACCAGAAGTAGTGTGCTCCAACTTTAGCCCTGGACAGAACAGAATAGAAACTGTACCTGTTTGCCACTTTGTGTTAGCCCTAGTTTAAAATAGTCTAAAAGTAGGTTGCGCTAATACATTTGGTATCTCAGAATAGGAATGAATTAAGATTTAGAGATAGACTTTAACATTGGCCTCATTTTAGTGCCAACCACCTGCTTCACATTGGCTTTACAAAAAGACCACTATATTCAAACAGAAATGAATACAGTGGGGTGGATTTTGAGAAGTACCCAGTAAAAGTTATCCTAACTTCACGAGTAACAGAGTGAAGCAAACGCTGGGTGCTTTTGAAAGTCTTAGCCAGCAAGTTTTTCACATACAGAACAACGTATGATACTAACTGTAGTGTTGTTGTGCAGCGGGAAAACATATGCTGTCTTAACCCTGTGCATGTGTTTCTGTTGAATTCTTTGGAGTGGATGCACTATGGCTTAAGCAGTGCAGTTAACAGGCTGAAAAGCACTGTTAACTGCACTAGTCACTACTATGTTCATCTTATTTCAGCTACACTGATGTTAACGTTTCCAGGAAGAGGCCCTTGTTTTGGACAGTTAGCAAAGAGTGAGTCCTAGAGACTCTGTTAGATCAACAGCTAATTTTTCTGCTAGGTCTATTCTCCGTATCCAGCATTCTATTTTCCTAAGTCCTTCTGCATTCTCTTTCAACTTCCCCAATGCTGAACCTTAGCATTATGCTGGATAGGTATGTGAACAGAGGGAGTCAAATATGCCAAGGATGTGTTTGTCCTCACACATGAAGGCGATACACCTTAAAGCAAGTAGGTTTATCTTTTCTCAACATAGCTACTATACCTGCTCTTGAAATTATGAAATCAATTCAACACATACATGGGATGAAAGCTGCTAGGAAACACAAAGGGGAAAACAAAGATAAAAATGTCTTGAGAACTTAAATCTTGACTTAAAACAAAAGAGATGAAGTACTAACCAAGCAGAAGATATGGGAAGAGTCTGTAAGAAGCTGTAGATAAGGGCATGACTCTAAGAAACAGGATGCAACTGAAAGGGGAAGATGTAAACAACTTCAGGAAGAGACCCACTAGCCAGGAAGTGGACAGAAATAATAAGTAAGTCCTTTTATTTTCTAACTTGTAGGACTGAAACAGGTAGATTTTCCCTGGCACTTGCCTACTCTGATTTAGGGACAAAAGGCTGGCTGTGACTCAACTACATACATAAATAATAGTTTTGCTCTAGAAAGAAAATTACATACTCTGCAATCTATTAAATTTGTAGTTTTGTACTGGACATACCCTAAGTAGACCTTCATGTTACAGACTTGTTCCAGCTAGATGGTTGGTACATTTTATGGATCTTCTATGACTATGTGTGCTTTGCATTTGTGCTTTACTTTTTTTGAAGGCTTTCCATATTTCATATGGACTGTGGGATAAGAGCAGAGACCATCTGGTCCAGGCTTAGAACAAGAAATTAAAATGAATTGTGAAAGTTCTTTTGGCTGACACTTTCATGTCATTTAAATATCATATTAATAAACACACAGAGGCTGTCTGAGTCTCTCCTCAGAGGTCAGTTATCAGAAAGCAGAGCAACACTAACGCTAGTGCCAAAAATAACAAAGAATTATAGCTAAAAAAGGATGATATACTGTAAAACCTGAGCCTTAGTGCATACTCCCAAATGGGAACACATTTCTGGGATTACTCAGATCTACCCAAAGTGCACCGTTCTGTTGCAGCAAACACTGCTTTTACGTAACCCTCACCAACATATGTAGGAAGAACATGCTGTTTATTTTTCTGATTGGATGGGTTTGCCCTTGGCTGGCGACCAAACTGGATACCCACTCACTCAATTCCCCCCCACCCAAGGATAGGGGAGAGAATTAAAGGGATAAAGGGAAAAAAAGGACTCGTGGATTGAGATAAGAAAAATTTAATAACTAAACTACAATAATATTGAAAATATTACTATATACAAATGAGTGATACACAGTGATACTGCCCCTCCACCCAATGACCAAGGCTCAGCCTGTTCCCAGCTAACGATCCCGGAGCAGAGAGAGTCCCAAAGCCACACTCACGGAACAGAGATAACAGTCCAAGCATCCCAGACCGAGAGCTGACCGGGGTGGGGGCGGGGAGAGGCCTTGGGAGAGCGACCACCTGGAGCAAGATGACCTGGAGCAAAAGAGATCTGGAACCAAAAAGGGACGATCTTCTGGAGGGTCCTCACCTATATACCGGGCATAATGTGTATGTTATGGAATAGATTATTGGCCACTTTGGGTCTCAATCCTGAACTTAAGATCAAACCCTGTGCTAGTAACTGGGGCTGTGCTCCCTCCCAGCTTCTCTGGTCTGCCAACCTTGTCAGCTGTGTAAACATCACTTTTTATCAGCTTTCTTCTGAGCATAAATCCAAAACACAGCCTCTTTCTAGATATTATGGAGAAAGTTAACTCTGTCTCAGCTTAACCCAGAACACTGACAGAATTCCTCCTTTCTTCACTCTCTGTGTGCATGGAGTTGTTTTCTGTTTGCTGACACTCTGCTAGCAGTCTGTGTGACCTGCCGAAGGGAACTAAGACCAAGTTATTGCTAGGAGACTTAAATTCATCTGGAAAGGTGCAGGGATTTAGAACCTGAGAATGACTGAAAGCAAATGCTGAATGAACAAGATCTGAGGGACAGGTGATAGGAGGTTAAGAGAAGAAAAAATCTTATTTTGTTACCAGATTATCCTGTCCAGCATTGTTTGTTTAACTAGCACTAGTACTAATGGCTACTTCATAAATGCAATGAAAATTGCTAGCTGCTGCTGGATTTCTAAGGGATTCTCATATCAGACTTGCATGCCCAGCAGCTACTGCAAATGTAAACTGTGATAACCGAGGTATAATAGTGAAGATCTAATCAATCAGATATGTTTGTTTTATAACCATTTGTTTTTGTAAAAATTACTTAAAACAGTAGATGGAACTTCCCAGAATATGTCAAGAAAAGCAAAATTGTCTTACAGGAGCTGTTATGCATCCTGTGATTTAACACAATTTAAATGAGTATCTATATATCAGAAGAGTTAAGATCTACCTATTCTTGTTACAGAGAAAGAAAAGGATACCATGATCTTTCACAATTTGTGTAGTCTCTGTTTATCAGTGTCGTGGGTTAAGCAGAGGAGAGTTAATTTTTTTTTCTTTTTTCCCTTCTCTTCATAAATAACTAGCAAGAATCTATGTTTTGGATTCCTGCTCAGGAGAAAGCTGATACGAAAAGAACGTTTATAGTTATTGCTAGGATACTTTCAAGGACAAAATACATTCAGCCTCTCTCCTCTCCATAGATAGATGGAGGGGGGAAAGAGACAGTCCGGTTTCTAGCTTGGGATTTGCTTTTAGGTCAAGATTGAGAAGCAGACTGACCAATTATTC
>VZTO01012866.1:77930-104207 GCA_013400615.1 Syrrhaptes paradoxus
GGGGGGGGGGGGAAGTATCATTGTGTATCACCCATTCCCTCCCTCCTCCGGGGTCATTGACTGGGAGTGGGCTGGGCCTTTGGTCATCAGGTGGGGAGGGGCAGAATCACTGTGTATCACATTGCATATTTGTATATAGTATTTAGTATTATTTCCAATATGATTGTAGTTTAGTTATTAAATCGTCCTTATCTCAACCCACGAGTCTTCTTTGCCATTTACCTCTTTAATTCTCTCCCCTAGGATTGGGTGGGGGTGGGGACTGTGTGAGCGGGTGTGTGTGGTTTGGCCCCCAGCCAAGGGCCAACCTGCCACACTGCCACACGATCAGTCCAGAATTCCGTCCTCCAAATAGAGTAAATAAAATAAAAAATTTAGTATGTGAACGGAACAAAGTCTGTAAACTTGAAGAATCTCATCTTATTCAACCATATAATCGTTTAATTATTTCTTAAAATAAATTGTATGAAAAAAGGTAATGGCTTACAGATTTTCTAAAAACCGACTTCCATAATTACGGCTCAGAAAATCTTTCATACAAATATAGAAGACATTTCTTATAAAAAATTAAAAAGGACACAAAGAGGAGTGCAGCCAACGCATGTGCATTTAAAATGTGCATGCGTTTTCAAAAGATATTCAGCTTGTAAAATTGAGTTTCAGAAATACAAAGCCTCAGTCCACATGACTGAAATTGTTAGCCAGCAGTGTCTATGCCTTCCTGTACTCCTGTAATCTTACCTACTTCAACCAATTAGGCAGCCAGTGAGAGAGTCCTTTTTCAGCATGTACGTTCTGTAACAAAAGTGTCCTCTGCAGTGTGTAAGCTTCAGAAAGGTGTTAATCAGAAAGTATTATTCAACACAAGAAGACTTCTGTACTTATTGCAGAAAACATATGACAATGTGAGGTAAAACCTATTGAAACGTTTGCTGTATAATGATTCTGTTGTATTTAAGAGTATACAGAAACATCATTAAGCTCCTTCTAGTACACTGAAACAGTCATTTCAACAGATTAGACCTTTCCTTTGGTAGAACTCTATGTCTTGCTGCTTGTGGTTCTTAGAAGCATAGACACTAGCAGAGCATGACTGACTTCTTTCTCTTTAACACTTACCTCTCAATACAGCAAGCAATCACACTGTGTTTCAAGACACAATGTCCAATTTCCCTTCACTCGTATGGTTGAAGATAACTGCAAAGCCAAGGAGCTACAGAACAGGAGACCTGGGACATCCAGGAGACCGAAAAGAGTCTGGAGCTGTGTGTCTAGGCATGCAGTCACCAGCAAAACACTATGGGTGTGGAGCTTCAAGAGAACATCTGCTCGGACAAAACAAACGTGTTCAAATCACTTTGCAACCTTCCGATGAGTGACACACGGGGGCAGAAAGGATCTAAGTGAATACAGGACACTAATCAAAACAGAAAATCAAACAATTAGTAAGAAATTACTTGTGTACTTACCATTCAGGTGCCAGAAGAAGCATTCCTTATAAAAGTAGCTAACTCAGAACGTTTGCATTTCTTCAATAGGAAATTTCTTCTTATTCACACAAAACAATGTCTGCTTTATGTATCTGAAGTACAATTGGGCTCATGATTTTTATTTGCTTGCATTACATTTTTCTGAAGTTGTCTTCTCTGTCTCTGCCTTAAGCACCACCCTCACACACTCTCCTGCCTCCCCTGATCCCCTCTGGTTCATTGACCTCCCTCCTGACCTGGAAAGAGAAAAGAATTTGCTGCCTGACCTTCCTCCTTGTAGACCAATGGTCTGAAACGACATTGCTGCCTTATCTCCCATGCTCCATGCCTCAAATTCCATTATTTTTTTCCCCTTTGCATATTGTTGGGTGCAAGGATTTTGTTCACGTTTTGTTCCTCAACATGATTTTCTCCCTACTCCACGCTATTGCTTAAGTGACGGGCTTGTGCAGTTCCTTGTGTATAAATGTGTATTACTGATGGGCCAGGTTGTGGCTTCTGCCGTGTATAGAGCAGCTGAAAATGCAGTCATGCTCTCTGAATGCCCTGGTGACTTTACAGGCAAAAGAATCTCTTCCCTGAGGAGCGGAAGCAACCTGCTTCTTCTGCAGCTGCCCCAACAGACAGGAGGGATGTCACGTCAGGGTGCTAGGAATCAGTCTCTCTTAATGCCTGTTTGAAAATGAAACCCCTGTTTATAGTACTGAAAGCCTCAGATTTTATTTGAGCTGTTTGGAATATTTTGACCTTTAAAAAGTGCTGACTTAGCTAGTTTCCATGTAGTTGTTCATGGCACTCAGATGCTAATTGTTTGCTGGATTAAGGAAAGAGCAGAGAAGTATCTGCACATTGTCAGTTTGGTATTAATATAATCTGTCCTTTGCTTCTGGACTAAGGGAATGGTTTAGCACAGAGCTCATAAAGTAGAAAGATGCTCTCCCAAAGGCCAATAAACCAAAGAGTCTTGTGGTTCCTGCAACTGAGAAAATACACAGTGGAGAAGCACCCAATTAATCTTTTCCAAAATATTTAATAAATGAAAGCGATCATTCAAATTTTTAGAGTATGGAAAACACTACACAATAACTCTGAAGGGTGCCTGTCCCTTTCAAAATTCCCTTTCCAAATTCCCTTTCCAAATACCCTTTCCATTCAAATGTGAAAGGAATCCAATGTAAGGGCTCAAGAAATAGAATGCAAGCACTAGGTATATGGCATGTAACTACCATTCTAGGACTCGAAACTTTAGTAAATCACTAACTCACAAACATTTCTATGCTCTTCATGCTCATGAGGACTTAAAATCCCACAGCATGAACAAAAGGAGTAAAAGATCATAACTCCTTGTATCTTTGCCAGGACAGACACAGAATGGAGAC
This sequence comes from Syrrhaptes paradoxus, assembly GCA_013400615.1. Lineage (NCBI taxonomy): Eukaryota > Metazoa > Chordata > Aves > Pterocliformes > Pteroclidae > Syrrhaptes > Syrrhaptes paradoxus. The sequence continues at coordinate 80,800 of VZTO01012866.1, forward strand.
AAGGTTTATGGACATAAGTCTAGTGGTTTAAATTTTGCTTAATACAAAGTGCATTCTTGCAAGAAAGCTCACTTTTGTGCTCCACTTCTTAAAAACTGAAAATTAGTTTTTTGAGATTTCCTGAATTAGTTGCTGGGACCTGTTTTATCCTTATTCATTATAGGAAAACACCTGACTGGAACCTACTTTGAATTCTCCACCTGTCTGTAATCAGTGTGAAAACACAGTTTTGATGGTCTTGTTCATCATGGTGGGAACATCCAGCATTCCAGCTGTACACACCTCCAGGCAGGCCCTGAAGGCATAAGAACAAGCAGAAAGGAAATCATCTTTGGGCCTAGAAATATTTAATCACGTCCCCAAAGAGTTATTGACTTCTCATGAAATTTTATCTCTTTTAAAACTTTATCTGCATTGGTCAATATAACTTGGAATGTGCTTGCTGATTGAAATACATATCCAGCTTTCTAAAAAGGTTTCAGTTAGCCATCTAAAAAATGCCATGTGCCATTAAGCTGTATTATTTGATTGTGAACAAAGGAAAACATTTACTTTCTAATGCAAATTTTAATGTTTCTACCTGAAAACATTATTTTTTTTATCCGTTTTATCCAAGAATTCGTATGCAAATATGATTAAATTGATATACACACAATGGGATTTCCTTCACTACTGCCCTGCCCCAAATGCTGCAGCAGATGGCGTGGGTGTGTAGAATCCCCATCCTTGGAGACGTTCAAGACTCACCTGGACAACAATCTGAGCAACCTTTTCTAAATTGACCCTCATTTGTGTTGGCAATTGGATCTCAAGTGCTGCTTCAGATCTGTATTACTGTACAATCCTCTAAATTTACTTAAAAAAAAACCCCAAAACACCCAAACAAGTGCATATGTAGGAAATAGAAATAATGATTTCACTGTCCCCTTATAGGGTTGACTAGGGGGAAGTAGACCTAGGCACGTACTCCTACTGCATTTCAGCCCCTCATTTTCTTTTGACCTCTCCCCTGCTTTGATTGAAACTGTTCCAGAGTTTCAATCGCTTCATAGCTAAATAGTGCCATGTGTGATGCTGTGTCCTACTTACAACAGCAGACCAGGAACTTGTTAGCAAGACATGTTTTGCTAAAAAAATGCCAGCTCATTGCAGTCTCCGCTTTCCAGGAAAGTGTACCACTCGTGAAAAAAACCTGCACCAGGAGAAGACTTGCAGCTGCAAAGACAATATGGACATGGGGTAAGCTGGCATTTGGTGGCACCCATGCACTTTTTAAAATCTCAGTCTTCGTGGGCTGTAGAATTGGTTTTATTCTAGCACTATCCATACAGATGGATGAATGGGTGGGATTTATGTGTTTCTTCTTTTTTGTATTGTTCTCTGGTTTTTACCGCAGTGCCCCAGAATCTTGAAGGGAAAGAGGCAAAAGCAGAGGGGAAATGCTGCTTTCCCCACTGGCTATATTGCTCCTGCACTTGATCAATGTTTTCTCCCTTCTTTCTCCCAGCCCCTCATACTCTTTCTTCAGAAAGTGTAAAATAATTCTTGGTCCCTGTCAGCGTTAGGGACTTCCATACTTAGGACACACATAGGTCTGCAGAAAGTGTTTGTCAAGTGAGAGGGTAGCCGCAGAGCACTGAGAGAGATGCCCTCTTAATCCCAACATCCCCCTGATTTTGCAGCAGTTCTCTTTGTCAACTAAACACACACAGCAAATAGCATCTGGATTCGTCTGACTTCATGGGTGTGTCAGTGCTGGCTCCTGAGCAGGCCACAGTTTCTCACCATGGACAGGCAGTGAGTGTTTGGAGGGAAATTTTCCTGCGATTCGTCTCACCCTAAAGTGGACTGTGACACTAGCCAAGTCAACCACAGCCTAGGATGATCTGGCAGGATTATTACCGCCTCTCCCTTGACTGTGCAGGGCAGATAGACAAGTCAGGTGTGGACACCTGCATGGTAAACACCTGAAATAAATTGAAACTAATTTCACTTGGGTAGGGCTCTTCTTTTCTGTTTGTCTTTCCTGTGTCCGTTTTCTTCTTCCATTTTCATTTCCTTTGTCTACTTCCTTTTAACTCAATGTTTCTTCTTGCAGATTGCTTCCCTAGTAGTTCTTAGAGCTCTTCATGCAGTTTCTGTAGTAGTCAGAAAGAGCTGTACTTCTTTCTTATTGACACTGTATCTGCCAGGGGTTCTGAGCCAGCTGCCACTGAAACACAGGAGGAATGTTTGTAGCATCTGATCACCATCTGGCTCCAGTCCAGGCAAGTGGTTTCTATGTTTAAGATGCAGTAGACCGGCTGAATGAGCAGAGAGAGTTTCTCAGCAGTCAGATTCTGTCTCCTGTCCAACAGTGTGATTCTAAGTTAAGGAGTATCTCCTCCACTGTGAGTGAGTTCAGGTGGCTCTCTGAATTGAGGAGCAGATTCTATGAATGTGTAGAGAGAATTGGGTCTGAGGATTTTGTCATTTCTCTAATGTAATATTATTTGTAAGGATCCAGTAAAGACTGTGAAGAGAGAGCACAGGGTGTTGATGTTAGTGCTTTTTTGCTGATCATGCTAGAGCTTTCCTTCCACTCATTCTCCATTCAACTTACCAAGAGGGAACAGAAAGCTTCCACTAGGAACAGACACTTAAAATGTTTATGTACATTGATGAGATCTCCCTTGATCCTTCTCTTTTCCAGGCTCCAGTGCCAGCTCAGTCAGCCTTTCCTCAGAGGAGAGATGCTTCTTGATCAACTTTGTGCCTCTTCACTGGACTCTCTTCAGTATATCCCTGTCTCTCTTGCATGGGGGAGCCGAGAACTGGGCGGAGTGCTCCATGTGCGGCCTCACCACTGCTGAGATGACCAGAGGGGAAGGATAACCTTCCAGGATGGCTGCCTTTGCCACAGGAGCACGCTACTAGTTCATGGTCAAGTTGGTGTCCACCTGTGGCGAGTTGGCTCTTGGCTGGGGGCCAAACCACACACACCCTCTCACACAGTCCCTGCCCCCACCCAGTGATAGGGGAGAGAATTAAAGAGGTAAATGGCAAAGAGGACTCGTGGGTTGAGATAAGGACAATGTAATAACTAAACTACAATAATATTGGAAATAATACTACATACAAACATGCAATGTGATACACAGTGATACTGCCCCTCCCCACCTGATGACCAAAGGCCCAGCCCACTCCTGGCCAATAACCCCGGAGGAGGGAGGGAATGGGTGATACACAATGATACTGCCCCCCCCCAAAAGGGTCAGCCTGTTGCCAGCTAATGATCCCCAGAAACCGCACTCACGATTCCCCCAAAAAAGGGGGGGGAAAGACGGGGGGGAGGGGTGCACCGGTCCCGGAGGCACTCACGGAATGGACATAACAGCCCAAGCATCCCAGGCCGAGAGCTGAACGAAGCAGGGGAAAAAAACAGCTAATGATCCCCCCGGAGAGGGAGGATCCCGAAACTCATGGAATGGAGATAACGAGCGTCCTGGGCCGAGAGCTAACAGCGTCTGTGGGGGGGGAAAGGCCTTGGGAGAGTGAATGCAGGCATCTGAAGCGAGATGATCCGGACCCCAAGGGAAGTGAAAGAGAGCGACCTCCCGGAGGGTCCTCACCTGTATACTGGATATGATGTGCATGCAATGGAATACTAATTGGTCAGTCTGGTTTCAATCTGAACCTAGGAGCAAATCCCAGGCTAGCAGCTGGACTGTGTCTCTTTGCTTGTCTGCTGACCTTGGCAGCAGAACAATACATCGCGCCTTTATCAGCTTCTCCTGAGCAGGAATCCAAAACATAGTTTCTTGCTAGCTATTTAGGAAGAGAAAGGAAAAAAAAAATTGACTTTCTTCTACTTAACCCACGACACCACCCCTAGTTCCTTTTCTGTCAAGCTGCTTTCCAGATGTGTGCCCAGCAGCATATATTGTGCACGGCGTTGTTCTTCCCCAGGTGCAAGACTTTGCAGTTCTCCGTGTTGAACTTCATGAGGTTCCTGTTGTCCTGTCAGCCCATGTCTCTAGCCTGTTGAGGTCCCACTGGATAGAAGTGTATGACCCTCTGGTGTAACAGCTTCTCCTCCCATTTTTGTGTCATCTGCAAATTTACTGCAGGTGCACTCTGCCTCCCCATGCAGGTCATTAATGAAGATTTAGAACAGGACTGGACACAGTATTGATCCATGGGGTACACCACTTGTTGCTGGCCTCCAGCTAGACCTTACAGCACTTGGTCGTCACCCTCTGCACCAGGCCATTCAGACAGTTTTCAATCCACCTCAGCTTTGTTCAATCCAAACCTTACAGGTTTTTTACTTTATGATAAAATTGAGTCTTTGGGTCATTAATAAATCTGAAAAAAAACAGCCTTGTGCAGGCCTAATTATAAAATGCAATGTTCCAAATTTTCCAGAGATCTTCAATACTTACTTATCTAAACATTCCTGAGATAAGCCACTAAAATTATGACATCATTGCTGGGTCATTAAACTAAGTTGAAGAAACTATCACTTTGATCAATAAGGCTCAACTCTGATCTGAAAGATCCTGAGCTGTATCATTTGACTTTTTGAAGATTTTCTTGAATAGCCTTTTCTTTATTTTTTTCCAGATTCTGATATCAGTTTTAGCTATATAGATCTTTTTTTAACCTGGTCTGTTTGGGATGAGTCATATGGGTTGTGCTTTACTCATTCTTGGCTAAAACAATATGTCTTCAAAATAGATGTTTTTGTTCATTATTTCAGAAATAGAATCTGTTGTTACTTAAGAAAGAAATTGCAGAAATCAAAACCAAATAAAAATCCCCACCTGTAGATGAATCTTAGCCACACAATTCCTACAGACCTAGGATACACACTGGTTTGCTTTCTTGTTTGTCGCAGGTCTTGTCTCAATACTGTAGACTACATGTAAAGTTGGCTTTCAGCTTTTATTTCCAGTGCTACAGTAGAGCTCAAAAGGACTTCTCTTCAGCCTTTCTGGACCTTGAGGAGCTTTCTCGTGCCCATCACTTGATAGTCTCCTTTCTGGCATTCAAGAGCACTTATTACTATTTCCTCAAATAATGATGGCCCTTTTAGCAAAAAATTACACTCCTCCATTTAAAAAGTATATTAATTTGCCATTTTAATATCAGTGTAGTTGATTCTAAGAAAGTGGACAGCATGGTAAATTCCAAAATTAAATTTTTGTCAAGTGTGCTGAACATGCTTCAAATGTGAAGCGCTTGGTGAAGAAAAGGCATATTTTATAAGACAGCTACTTATTTCAGCATGAAACATGAAGAGGAAAAAGCTATTTTTTTTACATACAGTCTTAAATGAGATAATGTACTGAGAAGAAAATTCAAAGCAGGAATGACTCTTCATTTTGTATGGAACATGGTCATGATCAGCCCTCTTTCCATGACTGCAATTAGTTTTCAAATAATAGCTTTAAGAAGTGATTGAAAAAGTGTTAAAACATATTTAGATTAAAAATACAGGTTTTGTCAATATTTTTTCATTTTATTGTTGTTTGTATCAAAATATACTATTACAATACATGTTCATAGTTTAGTAAACAAGCCTTATAAACAGAAAAGCCACTGTGTGCACAGACGAACATACAAAGACTGTATGTAAGCCTCTGGATTAATCTTAAATATGCATTCTTGTATCTATCTTAGATCTGTTGTAAGGGGCAAAATATGTTCAAAGCAATAGTTGTGACTGATCAATCTGTAGAAGGCATCCAACTAGGGAAGTCCCAGTTCATTTCTCCCAACTATGTGACAAATCTGTCTGATCCTTCGCAGGCTTTAGAGCATTTATGCCAGTTTGGGTAGTGTTCCCGTCCTTGGAGCTCCCACTAGGAAGCTATGCTGTGCAAAATCCTAAGCCATGGATTTTATATGATCTCAGATTTCCTTTACCCTAAAGCTATGTCTGCTCAGTCTTTCACAGATAGAATTAAACTGGCTTTGTCTGCCAGTTATGATTCAGCTCTGAGCCTGAAGTCAGTTTCTCAGCAAGACTTACTAACTTAGCCTCAGCACTGTACTTGCAGCAGTTTCCATTTGAGAGCTGGCTGGCATCCAGTTAAGTTGAAGCACAAGGAGAGGCATGGTTGGTTTGCAGAGATCACATGAACTTGATCTAATTGTGCTGAAGCACTTTCTTCTCCCACGTATTTGGAGTACAGGCTGTCTGTTGCCTTATCACAGAAGTGGCACCAGTGTGGTCTGACCTGTGAGATCACTGCAGGATCACGGGTGAGATCCCCATGCAGTTTCTCAATGTAAGTGGCACTTTTCAGCATAACAGAATTGTAGGACACTTTATGGACATTTAGGAGCACATGTGAAAAATGCATAAAGCATGCAGATTTTCTATGCAACAGTAAAACTAGTTACTTACTGCTACCAAAAATAAGAAGTACATAATTTTAAAATTAAATTCCTGTGTGCACATCCATGTCTTTGTTTCCTCATTTTTCTGCATCATTCTTTGGGCTTGGCTTCAGATTTTTTCACTAGAGAATTAGTCTGTCTCTCTGTAGTAAGTCAGTTAGCAAGCCATTAAATTTTCCATTAATCAAAAGAGCAGTTCTTCCCACTGGCATTTTTTTTTCTTTTTGTTGGTTCTGTACTATCTCTATTTCACGAGTGTTCCAACATCACCCACTTCTAATTTTGCCACTGTTGTTTTTTTTCAGAATCTATTTCAGCCTGTTTTGTGTCTCTGCTCTACAGATACGAAGGACATGCAGGCAAATCTGAGCAAATTGTTCCACCTCTGGCATCAAGATGAGAGACAGCCAGCCAGTGAAGTCTATGAAGAAAGTTAGCTCTGCCTCAGCTTAACCCAGTACAAGCTACAAAAAGCACAGCAAGGTACAGAGACAGTTGTTTCACTTCAGCCCACACTGTCATCTCCAGAAAAGACTGACTTGACCAGGCTGCTGATCTTAACTGTCTTTCAGTAAGTGAGTCCAAAAAATGTGGGATGCTTAGCAACTCTTAAAAGGACTTTAGCTCTAATTCCTGACACAGTATTTAATGTGCCACCAGTAAAAGAGCTGCACATATAATTGTCTGTAGCTATATCCCTCTTTCTGTACATTAGAAAGTGTCACTTGCTTGTGATAATTTTCAAAACATTGCAGCTCCTGTTGCATGCACAAAGGCTTGCACACATTCAAAGAAAGACTGTATTTAGAATTTTTGCTTACAATGTCCAACAGTTATGTAATGGTAGTTACTAAAAAAAAACCAACCAGTGTGCAAAAACCAAGACAAGAATTAAGCGAGAAAAAACCAGCAATCTATGGCATTTCTAAGGAGTCCAACGTGAGCAGTAACAAAGACAATACAAACCCTACAATTATATATTGCAAATATCTAACCCTTTCCCACAATAGATTCTCCCTTATAAGTAACTAGTAACTTAACTCAGGTAGGTGCCCAGGCTAGTTATATGTTATGGCATAAAAAAAAGTTTATGTGAGAAAAAATCATTGCTTTGTTACAGACTCCAGTCCTTGGCAACTTTAGGAGCCAGGCCAACAGTCAGCTATCATCCAATTGTGAGTGGCAGTGAAATCTTCCTTTGGCACTCAGTGAGCATCCAATCAGCTCTCATTTTTCCCTCTGTCTAAGCATGAGGTTTGTCTGATTGATTTTTAATTCTTTATCAATTTCTTTGCCTCAAATCAAGGTCTGCAAAAGGGAAAAGTTTCTCTGTGTGTGCTGTACTGCATATCTATCTCCCACATGCCATGCTGACTACTCCATAGGAAGAGAGATATACTGCTTGTATCTTTACAATTCTAGGGCATTTTCCATTGGTACATGGTTAACAGGTATCATGAATCTCACTGTCTTTGAATCAAGATGACCAAAGTCTGAAGTGTATTTTCTTGATGATTAGAGTGCTGCTAACAAATTGAAATATAGGTTTATGCTAAGCTGCAAATTTTTTCAAGCAAAAGCATTCTAGAAAACTGGAAAACAGACATTGCTGTCCCCAGAGTAAAGCCTGAAATATATATTCGTTAATTACAGAGCCATTATTATAGCTTCCCACTGACTTGAAAACACACAGGAACTGGCGTGCTCATAAATGGAACCATTTCTACAGTTACTTTTCTGACTATAACAATTATATAAGACCTACTGTACAAAAATGTACTGGGAACTTAATTTTTTCATTGACGTGAAGTTTACTAGCTAAAATATTTCTCATCTAAATATACATGTAAAACAAGCAGACAAACTAACAGACCCCAGCAGCATATTACTATTTTTTATACAGAAATGTATACACATGTACTTTAAGCACATTAAAATGCCATAAGAAGTATGTCGGGAATGAAAAATAAAAAAGACTGCAGTCAGATGACTGTAGTCAGTAAATGAATAAGCTAATAATGTTATTCTCTACAAAAGAAAGATATCTTTCACACAGCACATTTTTCTTCACAATGAATTTTATCACAGAGAGGACTTGCAGAACTGGTTTTCCTGATTTGATTTGAATATTGCATGGATTTGTCATGAGGGTCCAAGTTTTTCCAAATAAATCAGTAACCATTTTCTTCTCCCACCAGTACAGGGCTGTTTATCCTTATTTGCCAATAAATTGTAGCCATGAAGGAGGAACATTTTGTTCAGTTAAGCTATAATGAATGTAAAGAGACAAAGGAAGAGCAAACACAAATATATGGAAAGCTTTACACTAAGCTAATTCTGGAGGCAGATATACCTTGAAGTGAGGCTGAAAATGACTGAGAATATTTTGAGTTTGAAGTTATTTTTGACAGCGTTCTTATTATTACTTTTAATATTGCCAAGTTTGGAAGACCCTTTCTGGTAGTAATTTTCAGTCATGATAGCTGCTGTGTAAATGCACATCAGGTGTATGGGATTCCGACCAAAAGATCCTGCAGTCACTGAAATATAATTGTCAATATACAGATTTAGTTGAAACAATCTTTTTTTTTGCTTTTTTTGCTTTCTTGCCTTCTTGAAAACACATTTTAGAAGATTAAAACAACAACAACAACAAAAAAAACCCAGGTGCTAGGATTTGCTTTCTGCAATAGAAGAATTTTTTTTTTAAATTGACCCTTTTTAATGCTATAAATTAATCACTACCTGATGGAGTAAGCCTCGTATGATAGAAAGTTACAAATTCAGTAACACCTTGTTGGTCTAAAGTTAGAGCACTGTAGCTGTTGACAGTCAAAGTCTTGCTTCAGGTAAGGGCTTTTCTTTGTGCTTGGTTTCAGTCCAAAAAATACATCTGCGTCAAACTGCATGACAGTGAGCTGCAGCTGCCTTAGACAAAGCTAAGTTTTGCCAGGAAAAGTAAGAGAGGTTTGGTTTACTCCATAATGAAAATAAACTGCATAAGAAAACATAAATATGCTTAAATTATGAGCATTTTCTTAAATGGAGGTATTTTAATCTATCTGAAACAGTAGATTATGGCTTCCAAATAATTCTGTAGATAGCGCAAATATGACTATTTTGCATTTGTCTGTCCTAACATCTGGAGTTACATAGCCGTGAAGAAAATCTTATCCTTTTTCATAATTTCCCAGGGAGTAAAAATTCTACTACTGCAATTAACTGTAAACTCAAATATAATCCACAGTTTTGGGCATTTATGATCCTGTTTAGTCTGAACCAAGGTTAGGTCACTTCTTCACCTCTCAAATTCAAGTATCATCAAGAAATACCACTAAATGAAACAACAGAAGATTTGCATTTATAGCATGCATTTAAGTGCATGCTATGATATTTAAAACCAGATAATTTCTTTCATTGTATTATTTTAATAATTGATTGGTGCTCTCAAAATATATTTGTTAAAAATGAAGGTAGTAAAAGACTAGCTTTTGTTGAGCAAAGTCACTGGTCTGCCCAGTTGCCAAATTGTACCACACTGTCTAGTAGAAAAGGTATTGGACAAAAATCACAGAAACAGACTCCAGGTCTTTCACTACTTTGTAGAAACATCAATTTCAAATCCCTGTGGTATTTCTGTTCTGTCTTTCAGGTTAGAGAGAGGTTCATACATTAATCAATTACTTCTTTGATTTGGGCAGAGCTTCTATGTGACCATGCACAAGTTTCAGGTCAAAGAGTTGTTATCTTTCTTTTTCTTTTACAATCTCTCTCTAAAACTTTTCACTCTTTCAGAGTATTTGCTCAACTAAGTCTTTTGTTAAAAGTTGGCTTTCATTCTCTGCAACCATGTCCCTTTTTTAGAGGTTCCATTTTGAGTGACCTTAATTTTGGTATAATTGAATATATATGAATATAATTTGAATATAAGTACTTTTATTCACTCTTTCACTAGATGTGGCAAGACACATTAAAAGATAAGACAGATAAAATTTGTTTAAGAAAGCCCTTGTATCTTAAAACCTTGAATGCCTTCGTCATCTCTTATTCAGCCTCAATTAGTACCCCAGAAAAGTGTCTATTTCCTTTCATTCCATTGTTTACGGTAGCTCAGTGAGGTTGCTTTGTGCTTCATATTGTTTATCAAAGCAGTAGGTGGGTATCAGTGTACTGGACAATGTGGTTTATGCTTGTTCCTTCCAACGTATGTCAGGCTAGACCATTCTGGTCCTGTGTACATACAGTGGTTCCAAAACCAAAACATTTAGCAAGGTTGGACTGCAGTAATGCATGATACAGTGATCTCAAGTTGAACATTAGCTGGTTTAGTTTTCTTTGAACCTCACAATGAGGTAGTCTTTAATCTGCTGGTGCTAGCTTGGTAGTTTGTGATGTCCTGATTATTTGTTATGAAGTGATTGTTTCATGAGGACTCTCATTGCTGTTTCAGTGCAGTGTTCGTTGGGTAAGAAAGGAGGTTCTGTTTGAAAACCACCATCAAGCTCTTGTGAGATCTGGAGACATGGTGTCATTAGTAAATTGTGTGAGACATTTGTGTGTGTTTTCCCTATCAGCCAGGCTAGGTGAGAGAACTAATATTGACTGTGGACATAAAGGAAGTAGATACCTACTCTTGTTTACTAAAAGGTTATTTGTCCATAGACAAGAATGTAAATATCTTTTGTATGTGCTGTACCTTTTCATATTTCACCTGCTTTCACATCAGCATCCTACAGATTCAGCTGGGCCTTTTTCTAGTAATTTTCACTTTATATTTAAGATTATTCAGATAGTCAAACAATATTGTCTTATTTAGAAAAACATTGTATGGTTGAGAGGCTCCCTAAGAAAACAGAAAATAAAAGCAGGTTGCTTTGAAGGATAAGCCTATGATGCCAACCAATGTAAACACAAATTCAGATGTTTTGTCAAGCTAATGTGAAGAAAAATCTCTATAGTCTTTATTTACACTTTAGAGCAAATATTTTACTGTGAAAACGTGAAGAATGTTGACATTCCGCCACTGAGACCCCAGTCAGAACAATGTCTTGAATGTTGAAATGTCAACATTCAACGTAAAGATTCACATCAGCATGCTAGAACACACATCATACGACATCTGGCATCTTTCTTTCTCTCTTCTTTTTTTTTTTCCCTTTTGTCTATTGTAGATATGAAAATGGTAAGGCAAGATAATTCTCATTTCTCTCAGCCAGCCATCTGTGTCCAGATGTCTATTCACCTATTTGGGAAAAAAAATCTAAAAAAAAGATCCAAAAAATAGAAGACAGCATGACCTCAGGCATACATATGTGCAAAAATCTGTATTTCTTACTGTAACCTACAAGCCGTACATTCCTTGTAGACTACACATTTACTTAGTTCCATTCCTTATTATGATTTGCAATTCTTAGAGAATCTATAAATTTTACAGATTGTAAGCAAAGGCTGTTTTCTCTGTCTGCCTTTGTTTTTATCTGCATGATAATGTCATGGTCAATACTGGAAGCTGAAGTCCATTTCATGGGCACACATTAGGAAATAGGCTGAACTGCATGCTCCAAAGCTGTTAGAGAAACACTTGGATTTTGGCTCAGTTCCTCGTCAGGCTCACAAAAAAAGAGCCATTCAGATTTTCCAGGGATGTCTAGTAGCAGATGAAGACCATTTCCTCTTCCCAAATCCTGCCTGTTTTGAAGAGCATGTGGCTTTCCTGCCTTGCTGTAATTCTACAGTTGTGGACTGGAAAGGTTCTAGCACTGGTTCTGGAGCAGATTTTGCCTCCTGGTTTGAAGAAGAAGAAAGAAGAGAAACTTCTTACCTCTGTATGAGCTGTGAAAATGAAGACATGATGCTTGGTGACTTTGTCCAGCTTTTTGTTACAAATTTATTATCTTTGTCTATATTTTCCCTGATAATCGGTCTGCCTGAAGAGCCAGTTAATAATATCTGTGTTTCTGAAAATTCACTATTCCATTTGGAAACAAAAGTAGAAAAAGTCCCAAGAAATCTGTTATTGTGTAGGTACAAATTATTCTGAATTATTCTGCAGGGCTCCTTCTTTTTCTACCTGTGGCAAATCTCCAGGATGAAAAAGAGACCCAACCAGGATAGCTCGGGCTTATTTCTGGCATTCTAGAAACAGAAAATGTTATGAGAAATATCTACCTTTTTCTCCTTCACGGTTTAGATAACACTCGCTTTGCTTTGTGTGACTGTGGCTTTGGAAAAAGAATTACAATGTAAAGTATTCTCTCCTGTACATAAATTTCTATGTGAATGGCCAAAAAAACCCTAAACCAGACCACAAAAAGAAAAACAAAATAATTACAACTAAACCCAACCACTTCATTTAACATTTCTGACTTGGCCTAGAACGTATCCTGTGAATGCTGAGTACTAAAAGGAGACAGTTGCTCTCTTGTGAAAAGAATTAAAAGGTTACATTTTCCTTCAAATAGAAACTGTCTGGATGCCTAAGGAAAATGTGTCCCATATGATCCACAATGCAGGGATGTAAAGATGTAATGTTTAGTGGCATATTACATAATCCCATATTCACAGATTTCTTGGACCACACTGCACAGTAATTATGCAGTGTTTAGCTGCTTCCAAGCAAAAGTAAGTTTAGTTAAAGTGGAAGTAAAGTAAAAGTAAAGCTCAACTGAACTGTAAAACCACACCAGGCTCCATACTCTGGAAAGAAAATATAAATTGTTATAGTCGCAGTATCAGCAGGAATACGCCTACATTTACTCACTGGTATACAGCACAGATAAATAATTTATCATTTATCACTTAAAATTTTATAGGCACCGAAGTAAATCAAGCCCAGTCAAAGCAGTATCCCTTCTATGACTAACATGAATAACAAGCAGTCAGCACTGTTACCGTCAGTAAATAAATTTCCCTTTGGCAGCCTCTGGGATGTCTCTTACAGCAAGTATTTTAATTGAAGTTAAAAGACTGAAAGGAATACAAGTGAAGGTTTCCCTTAATTTTCAAGCTATATTCCTTTACATGTTGATTTTCATCTTCTTACAAGCACTGCAAATGTTTTTAAGGTATGATGTCAATGTGATGCAATTTCAGCAGAACTCAAAACAGCATGAGACTTTTTGGCAGGTTGTTTGAATATCAGAAGAATATGTATTTTTTCTTATGCTTCTTCAACAGCTGACTTTGTGTCAGCAAGCTGAATGATGTCACTTTCCTTATGCTTATATTTTGTCATGCACACTAGTACTAGTCCAAGACGGAATACAATTTGGTACAGTATACAATTACCAATGTATGGTCACAATGTAGTTCAAGATAAACATGCTAACACTGAAAAGAACATAATTTTCAAAAATTCAAGTCACATGCAGAAAGACATTTTTTCTTCGCTAGTTGAACATAATGCATACTTTGCTTTAAAAAAAAGTTTTGTAAGGTTTTACGCATGTGGTTATTTTTATCCTTTTTGTTTGCTCTTGGCTTTCAGTGGGTTGCCCAAAATGCCCTTAAGGGCTTGTTTGGGGTTTTGTTTGCTTGTTTGCTGGAATTTCTCTTTGTTTAGCACATAGCTGTTATCTCAGTTAGAGATATCTCAGTTAGTTAGGCATGTTCAGACATCTTGAGTTTGACAGTGAAATAGTCTCTGTTTATGTCTATGTAACATACATGGATAACTCTGGGTACACCAGTTCGTCCCTCACCCTCTGTGTTGTTTATTTCCGCTTGAGCCAGTTCCTTTATCTTGTAGCTTATGTTGCTCCTTTGACTGCCCTAAGCTTCACCTCTCTCCTGCTCCATTAGCCTGCATAGTGCAGTGTACTCTACAGCCATTCCATATAGTCCTTTTAATAAAATTTTTGGCTAAAACTCAGTCTGTTAAGTCAGGTCTCATAGCCCTAGCCTAAGTCTCTGAATGGGTCGAACAGGACTGTCTTGGAGTGCATTGCTGGGAAACATCAGCAATTTTATTTCTGGTTGATGCCACCTATGGCGGCTATAAGTACAGGAAGGACTAGGTGTATTTCCTTTGCCCAGGCTGCATCAATCCTCTTTTCTGAGGAGTCCGAAAGGAACATTACAGCACAAAAACTCAAGGTCAAAACCTTCTTTTCCCCCCAACCCTCTGTCCATGGCTGTTTTCAGAGATGGTTTTCAACCTTTGATATTTAGCAGTGGCAAAGAAGAAGGTCAGCCAAACATTGTCAATGCTGTCTCCACTTCTCATACTAGCATTGCAGGGCACAACTCCAGGCAGACAGCAAACACTGTTGTGATTAGAGACTGGATTTCTGAGGATGTCTGTGCAGTAGAAGGAAGGTGTGACTGTATCAAGATAGAGGGAGGGAAAATGACATCATCAACCTGGACTTGTGTAAAGCCTTTGACACAGTCCCACATGACATCCTTGCCTCTAAGTTGGAGGGACATGGATTTGACGAAAGGACCACTCTCTGGATAAGGAATTGGCTAGACAGCTGCACTCAGGGTTGTGGTCAATGGCTCAACATCCAAGTGGAAACTGGTGACAAGTGGTGTTCCGCAGGGTCGGTACTGGGACCAGTGTTGTTTAAAATCTTTGTTGGAGACATGGACAGTGGGATGGAGTGCACCCTCAGCAAGTTTGCTGATGACACCAAGCTGTGTGGTGTGGTGGACACGCTGGAGGGAAGGGATGCCATCCAGAGGGACCTTGACAGGCTGGAGAGGTGGGCCAATGCAAACTTCCTGAAATTTAACAAGGCCAAGTGCAAGGTCCTGCATGTGGGTCGAGGCAATCCCAAGCACAAATACAGGCTGGGCGGAGAATGGATAGAGAGCAGGTCTGAGGAGAAGGACTTGGGGGTATTGGTGGATGAGAAGCTCAACATGAGCCGGCAGTGTGCGCTTGCAGCCCAGAAAACCAACCTTGTCCTGGGCTGCCTCAAAAGAAGCATCAGCAGCAGGTCAAGGGAGGTGATTCTCCCCCTCTACTCTGCTCTCGTGAGACCCCACCTGGAGTACTGTGTTCAGATGTAGGGCCCCCAACAGAAAAAAGACATGGACCTGTTGGAGAGAGTCCAGAGGAGAGCCATGAAATTAATCAGAGGGCTGGAGCACCTCCCCTATGAGGACAGGCTGAAAGAGTTGGGGTTGTTCACCTTGGAGAAGAGAAGGCTCTGAGAAGACTTAAGAGCAGCCTTCCAGTACCTGAAGGGGGCCTACAGGAGAGATGGGGAGGCACTCTTTGTCGGGCTGTAGTGATAGGACAAGGGGTAATGGATAGAAGCTGAAAGAGGGTAGATTTAGGCTAGACATTAGGAAGAAATTTTTCACTATGAGGGTGGTGAGACACTGGAACAGGTTGCCCAGTGAAGCTGTGGATGCCCCATCCCTGAAGGTGTTCAAGACCAGGCTGGATGAGGCTTTGAGCAACCTGGTCTAGTGGAGGGTGTCCGTGCCCATCTCAGGGGGGTTGGTACTTGATGATCTTAAGGTCCTTTCCAGGCCAAGCCATTCTATGATTCTATTTTAATACTGTCTGACATGCTTCTTAGTATGGATTTGGAGGAATTTTCCTTCTTTAAATTTCTCTTGTTCTTTAGACAAAAAGGAGGAATATGTTCAAACACGTTCCTGTGTGTCCTCTCACCTTGCAAAGTAACTAAGTATGAACAGCATGCCAGTGAGGTTGACCTCTCTCTATTTGATCCCAATTTGTTTAAACCTTACCTTTTTTTCTTCTTTTCTGCCCTTTCCTGTCTTCTCTATGCTTGTCATAACTGCAAGAGGTTCGGGAATTTTTCAGAGCTTTTTTCTCTGGTCTTTGATGTAACTACTGCTATTTTCTTATCCCATTGCTAATGTTTACAAAGTAGCTTATATTTGCAGGATTTTAGTAAGGAATTGGCAAATTTGACATTTCTGCTCAAGGACCTGCTTCTAACATCTAACTTTGCCTACCTTGTCCTTTAGAAGAAAGTCATGTCAGGTTTCACACACTTCAGTATGAGTGCTGTTCTAAAATGAAAATATGACTGTTTTGCAAATACAGAATTTACTGTAAAAGTGCTTTTAATTGCAGATAAATACAGCAAAACAAAACTACACTGAAAGTTCCAGAGAGGGAAAACAAAACCTCACTCAAGTCTGTAAATGTAGATAGCTGCATTTAGAATTTCAAAATTCATATGACTATATGAATTGTGTTCTCAGGCTCTTGTCCTGCTAGGGGACTTCCATCACCCAGACATCTGCTGGAGGAGGAGCACAGTAAGCTGTAGGCAGTCCAGGAGATTCCTGGAAAGTATTGAAGGCAATGTTTTAAGCCAGGGAATAGATACCCCTACCAGGGGAGATGCGATACTTGATTTGGTGATCACCAACAGGCGTGAGCTAGTTGGGAACATCAAGGTTGGCCACTGCCTAGGACATAGCGACCACACACGGGTGGAGTTCATGGTCTTGAGAGATATGGGTCAAGCGAAGAGTAAAGTCAGCACCCTGAACTTTGGGAAAGCAAACTTCCAGCTCTTCAAGGAGTTAGTTTAAAGGGTCCCCTGGGAAACTGCCCTCAGGGACAAGGGGGCAGAGCAGAGCTGGCAGATCTTTAGGAATGCCTTCCATGGTGCACAAGAGCTCTCAATCCCCAGGTGCAAGAAGACTGGTAAAATAGGCAAGAGATTAGCATGGCTGAGTCATGACCTGTGGCTCAAACTAAAGGGCAAAAAGAAAATGCATAAGCAGCGGAAACAGGGTGAGGTATCCTGGGAAGTGTATAGGGACACTGCCTGGTTGTGTAAAGATGGGGTAAGGAAGGCTGTACGGGACTGTTCCTGCGGTGTTGCAGAAACTGCAAATTGACCATCCAGGCCCAGACTGTTTTGTGGTGCCTCGAAACATTCCTGTTGTAGATAAGAAAGCTCAAAAACGTTCCAGCTGCAGACAAGAAGATGGCAAGGAATGCACCGAAGGATTACAAACAATGAACTCAACCGTTGAGGCTCTGATAAGGGAAGCCTCGAAGCCTCGTGATGCCTCAAGGCATCAGATAAGAAGATACACCGAAAGCCCCACTCCCCTCATTTACAAGGGACTAGACAACCCCTGCTGAGAAGGGCCATAAACGATGGATAGCAAACCCCTGCTGGGTCCGACAGTGGATTGTATCAAACCCCTGCTGAGTCCAATAATGGACTCAGTCTGGCTCTTACAACAAAGTAGCAAACTTTTGTTGATTAAGGCCCTGCTTCTGCCTATAAAAGATGAACCAGCAAAATAGGGGAATGGGGGGCCCATCACCTGAAGGCTCCTGAGATGCTGACCAACTGAACAAGCAACGACCCCCCTGCCTTGACGTTCATCCAGGAATGCAAGGAGTGGTGATAACTTTTATTTCTTTTCCTCTCCTTACCTCTCTCCTCTTTTTCTCTTTCTCCCCTCCTTTACTTTTTCTTTCTTCCCTTCTCCTCCCTTCCCACATCCCTCTCTCCCTCTCTCTCTCTCTCTACTGTCTCCGTTTTCCCTCTGGCACGTGTGGTAATATTTTATAAGTTTAGTGCCAGCCCCTTTCTGGGGCTTGTGTAATAGGTTTTTCATATTGATTGCTTATTTTTAGTGATGATTATTACTAACCCTAGTGATATTGATAATCATGCTATTCTTATTCCATTGCTATAAGATTTAGTGTTGTTAGTGGATGGTAGAATATTAATGAATTGTCTTTACCAAGAAATTCGTTTTCCTTTTGCAATTTTGTTATATTCCACATTTTATACCCTGCATTTCCTTTTTTTTCCCCTAAACAATTATATGCATTAAAATTATAAGTCAATATGCAATTCTTTGGTGTCGTTTCACCTTAATTTGCCCCAAGGGAATGTATATATAGATCCTCCGCGAACCCCACTCGTCCCACCCAGGGTGGTTCTATGAGCTGGGTGGCGACAAAGGCCAAGGCACAGCTAGAGCTGAACTTGGCGAGGGATGCTAAGAATAACAAGGCTTCTCCAGGTACGTAAATCAGAAAAGACTGGATCTGACGAGTCAAGCTGACAACAACAGATGAGGAGAAAGCTGAAGTACTTAACAACATTTTTGCCCCAGTCTTCACTATCAGCCTCTCTTCCTACACTTCTTGAGGGGATGGGCCGAAAGACATGGACTGGGAGAGCAAAGCACCTCCCACTATAAGAGAAGATCATGTTTGCAACCACCTGAGGAACCTGGATGTACATATGTCCATGGGACTACATGAGATGCATCTGAGAGTCCTGAGGGAATTGACTGATGTAGTCACCAAGCTATATTTAAAAAGTCATCGCAGTCAGGCGAAGTCCCTGGTGACTGGCAAAAGGCTAACATTGCACCCATTTTTTAAAAGGGTAGAAAGGAGGACTCTGGGAACTACTGGCCTGTCAGCCTCACCTCTGTGCCTGGGAAGATTGTAGAACAGATCCTCCTGGAAGCCATGCTGAGGCTCCTGGAGTACAGGGAGGTAATTTGAGACAGCCAGCATGGCTTCACCAAGGACAAGTCCTGCCTCAACAACTTGGTGGCTTTCTATAAGGGAGTGACTACATCAGTGGACAAGGGAAGACCCATAGACATCATCTATCTGGACTTCGCCAAGGCCTTTGACACAGTCCCCTACAACATCCTTCTCTCTAAACTGGAGAGACACGGATTTGATTGGTGAACAGTTTGGTGGATAAGAAATTGGATCTATGGTTGCTTCCAGAGGGTAGTGGTCAATGGCTCAATGTCCAGATGGAGATCAGTAACAAGCAGTGTCCCTCAGGGATCTGTTCTGGGTCCAGAGCTGTTTAATATCTTTGTCAATGACATAGATGACAGGATTGAGTGCACTCTCAGTAAATTTGTGGATTAAACCAACAGGGCCTGTAGCAATAGCTCAGTAAGTTTGCAAATGACACACTACAGGGCCTGTAGCAATAGGACAAGGGGTAATGGTTTTAAACTAAAAGAGGAGAAGTTTAGACTAGATATAAGGAAGAAATATTTTACACTTACGGTGGTGAAACACTGGAACAGGTTGCCCAGGGAGGCGGCAGATGCCCTGTCCCTGGAAACATTCAAGGTCAGTCTTGATGGGATTCTGGGAAACCTGATCTAGTGGAAGATGTCCCTGCTTACTGCAGGGGGATTGGACTAGATAACTTCCATGATCTGTCCCAACTCAAGCTATCCTATGATTCTATGATTCTATTCTATATATCTGCTTATTAATTTCAGACTAAATGCAGTACAATCTATGACATGCCAGCAAAGAACAGGGCTGATTTTTTAAGTTACACTTTTATTTGAAATTAAAGAATCCACAAATCTGTAAAGATATTTTTTGTGATCTCAAGAATTACATATGCTAAATTCAGATGTACCCTTAAAACCAAATCCAGTACATTTTCTTTAGTTGAGGAGCCTACATAAGGCCACAGAGACACAACATTTGATCTCTGTGGAAAGACTTTTGACAGTTTTGTGAAGAAGTCACTGCCTGCAGCTGGATAGCATTTTATTGACATTTGTCTTCAGTAAGTTTCTTCAAAGCTTACTATAATTGCTGAAAATATATGTCAAATATATCTGGTTCGCAGAATAGTTAGAGTGACACTTTGCTTGTATTGCCTGAGTTACCAACGTTCTGGACAAAAAATAGGTACTGCTGTACTTAAGCCAGGCAGACACCCCATCACTAGTTAGCATACATGTGTTGGTTTAACAGACTAACTTGGAGAAAGAACTGACTTGAACCTTTATGTCAAAAAGCAATTCAAAACAAAAATTCTTAGGCTGGTAAAACATACGGTAATCTTTTTTTTTCTTTTTTTTTTTTCCCTTTTTGCCTCACCACTTCCCAATTTTTACCACAATAAGAAACAGAAATGACCTGCAAAAAGAGCTATCACCTCCAAACCAGACTGCTTTGGACACACAGCTTTTGTAACCATTAAGTAGAAATTCCCAAACTCTTGATGTTTACTTGAAAGTACACACGTGCTTTTCATGCCCCAAGCCACAGACATGACAATGAATACCCTATAAAATAAAATGTTATCTCTGTCCTCACAACTCTTTAAAGTTTCTTGCAGTCTTTAAACCGCTATTATGTCTCTCTCCCATGCTGAAGAAACCCCTGTCACCATTTTTTAAATTTCCTTATTTTAAAGCCTTTTGATCACTAAAAGTTTCAGTTATTTTTCCTATCCTCTCCAAAAAAGAAAAAGAAAGGAGAAGAAAAAGAAGATCTTTCTAGAATGTTTATCGCACTTGATTGTATCTTTCTCCTAGGAACAATCTTTTATCTTAGTAACAATTGGATGAAGACTTATAACAGTCTTAAGTTAATTGTAGGGTGGGGTTTTTGCACTTCTCATGCTTTTTGCCTTGCCATTGCCTCTGGAAAAACACTAGCTATTTACATTTCTCTCTAACACTCATCAACTAGCACATCATTCCAGAGCTGTCTTAAGGACTATGGGGCCCAAAGTACAGGCCCTAGTTTTGAAATTTTCCTGTGGTGTGATTTGCTCATAAGACCACATAGTTAAGACTTGTCTCTAAATACAGCCCTCTCTGATGCAGTTTCTGCTGCTTCCTTTTTTTCTGTTTCCTTCACCTTTTCCCCTGTTCTTCCTTTTTTTGAGTATTTAGGCTTCTTCATCTTTTCCCTCTTTTTCCAGGCACTTCACTGATAGAAACATTTCCCAATTTTTATTCTTCTGAAAAAGACTGAGAAACAGTCTGTGCAAATTACAGTCTGTTTCACTTCGGTAATGGAGCAACACCACCCAAGGCAGTGCTCCAGGAAGAACTGAAGCCCCAAATGCATGAGAATTTTCCAAGCACAAAGACAGAGCCAAGGGTATTCGCCTCTGCAGCCCATGCCTATGCTCAGCAATGGATGTTCTTAGGGAGATTAGCACCAAAGATACTTTTTATCTGCAAACTAGAGATATTGGAGTGAACTCATGACGGATTTGCTTGTGGCTTATAAGCATAGGCCGGAATTCATGCAGTGCAGAACTGTGTCGTTCCCAAAGGAACACTGTGATGGCTTTTGCCTCAATAGGCTACAGCACCTTTCAGACCTTCAAAATGTAGTGGGGAAATGTTGTCTACCAGTCCGTTTTCAGGATGCACATCATCCACACACCCGTCATACAGCCAAGACACAAAGAAATAGGTGTCACTTTGGTATCATTGAATACCTTCAACCTGCTTTTGGGTTGTGACATTTACTTGGCAGCTCAGGCAGATCTTGACATTATTTCTCTATCACCATTACCTGATACATATGAAACACTCTGGAAAAGGTTTGGATTGGTACTTTTGTTCAAGATACAAACAGAAGTCCTTGTCTCAGAATTCTTTCATATTCTCAGTATTCTTGCTTTAGTCATAAACTGAACAATGTAGCTTGTTCATACATGCAGTTTTTAGAGACATTTAAAAATAAGTCGTTTTGCCTGTTGCCAAGTTGAAAATTGGTCTTGAAGAAATGCAGAAAGCAATACAGTTCTCCCATTCACCTATGAGCAAGTTCAGGAAGGAACTTGATAAATCTGGGGTCTGCTCAAAAACTACGGGCAGAATTTCTATGAGGGTTTGTTTGCTGTGTGTGTTCTAACAGTTCAGATAAATGTGGCACTTCCTCCTCCTTCAGCACAAAAGTCACTTGGAAAAGGATCTTTAAAAACCCCCTGCTTCTAGAATCTTACTCTTAAACATAAAAAAAGTTGTTGTTTTTTTTTTTTCCTTGTGTGAAAGAGAAATTGAAAGATCATGTCATCCTGAAGGTTAGGACAGCTAAACCAAGACTAATCCTCACACCAGTCCTGTTGGCAACTCCTTCAGTAGTTTTGACAGCCAAATGTGGAGCCGGCCAGCAGCATGAAGAAATCCAGCCAGGAAGACAGCTACAGTTCCATATATCAATGCTGGAAAAAACACATCCTGGAGTTTGGTATCTGTGCTCCGATGCTTGCCAAGAACACCCTAGGAGTGGCCACACATGTTCTGGCTTTCGCCACTGAGAAGGAGGATGAAAACAGGAGAGCTGTGTGAGCTACAGCATGAGCAGTAGGGAACACTCTGCCATAACCCATTTCTTTCTTCTAGTATATGGAGGATTTTCCTGAGAAGTCAAAGTGAAGGTGCACATGTTTTGCCTAATGTATAGGAGGAACATTACTTTTTATTTACATCCAGGAACATTATTTTCAGTTCTGCTGAAACTGTTCTGATGTGTTATTATAGGACATTATACATCTAGCTTCTCAGTTATTCCAAGTAATTCACATGGAAATTAGTTGGGATCAAAATGCATTCCTGACAACCTGCAACATTCAGACAGCATTCCAAATGCATGTCTGGTGCCATTATAAAGTATTTGAATTCCATTAAAGTTTTAACCGATGCGTGCATTAAAGATTATTCCATTAGGTAGTGAGCTCTTAAAAAGATAGGAGTGGCTGTATTTGTTCAGACTAAGTAAAGTTCCAGTGTTTGGGCTGAGACTAGTATCCTGTCTCCAAAACTGACCATAAGATGGCGTGTCTATCTGATATTGTCCATGGAAAATTCTGGCTTAGTATGCATACTTAATACTTATATTCTAAAAGTATGTACATTCTGTCTTTGCTCACTCCTGCTTAACACTTAGGAACAGACATAGGATCCTCAGGTTAGAAGCCATAACAAGCTATGAGTCAGAAACTATAGTCAGCAATCAGAAACTGAGAATATATCCAAAAGACCAAATGACAGAGCTCTTTAGTAAGGACAGACAGGGAGACAAGGAGGGGTTGTTGACCTCTATGTCAAAGACCAGCTAGAGTGCATGGAGCTCCACCTGGGGTCAAATGAGGAGCCAACAGAGAGCTTATGTGTCAGGATCAAAGGAGGGCAGGGACAGGGGACATTGTAGTGGGGGTCTGCTGTAGCAGACCTGGCTGACCAGGGTGAGTAAGTGGATGAGGCCCTTTACAGACAGATAGGAAGAGCCTCATGCTCAAAAGCCCTGG
>VZTO01012867.1:0-29480 GCA_013400615.1 Syrrhaptes paradoxus
CTGTGATTCTGTGAAATGGACACTGGGCTAGTAATATTTAATTCTTTAGGCAACCTTCACGTGTTCAATTAATAAAATTTAAACATCCTGAAAGAAATTGCAAGTGACTTCTACAAACAAAAAATAAGAAGGATAAAGCTTGGGATCTCAGTCTGTGGTCAGAAGAGCACAAATACAATGCAAGGGGTGTAAAAAAAGAGGTTTTTTTGTAACAAAGGAGAAGCAGAAAAACACTAAGAAGTTCTTGTGGGCTGAAAGGTAGAGAGAGATACCTTAGGGGAAAATAATGTTGGGTGAACATCAACTGAAAGGGCTGAAAAGGAAATTGATTAAAATAAAAACAAATTAAAATGAAAACAATATGAGCTGAATGAAAGATATTTTGCTCCATCAGAAATTCTATATAAAATTGTGCGACTTCTTTTTTTCATGTGAGCAGATAAGCTGAAACATGGACTCTTGTCTCCATGGGGATCCCAGAAAAAAAGTGTATCTTCCAGGCACCAAGTGGAGTATAAACTCAGTTTCCAAGCTGGAAGACACTTTCTGAACATCAGAAGTAAACACGAAATAAATTATTTGGGAAGAGTAGAACAATACATTTTGATCACATTGGAAACTGAAAAAACTTCTTCTTGGATAAAACTTTTCCATCATAAACAGAATGGTGTGCAAAGCCTTCACCATTTCACAGAATCACAGAATCACAGAATGTTAGGGATTGGAAGGGACCTCGAAAGATCATCTAGCCCAATCCCCCTGCCGGAGCAGGAACACCTAGATCAGATCNCCCAGCTCCCTCAGCCTTTCCTCATAAGGGAGGTGCTCCATTCCCTTAATCATCTTTGTGGCTCTGCGCTGGACTCTCTCCAGCAGTTCCCTGTCCTTCTTGAACTGAGGGGCCCAGAACTGGACACAATATTCCAGATGCGGTCTCACCAGGGCAGAGTAGAGGGGGAGGAGAACCTCTCTTGACCTACTGACCACACCCCTTCTGATACACAATTTACTGTGACCCAAGTGAAAGCTGACAAATAAACCACAGAGTCTGCTAATACTAATCTTCTCTGTGTAGAAGGAGAGTGTTCTAATATTGTTATATATATATAGTTACCTAAAGCAATATGAGAAAGTCAATAGATAGGAATCTTTTGGCAAAAAATAATTTTTGTAATGAGTAGTTACCATGGCAGTGTTTACAGTCTGAGCTCAGTACCCAATGGCACTATTTAAAATCCTTCCCAGAAATTCAGCTTAATAAAGTCCTGGCCTTTGCAAGATCCAATTATGTTTAAATTTGTTAAGGCTGCATGTTTGTATTACATTTTAGTACAATATTCCCATTTTTGATAGCTAAAGCAGATGAATAAAAAAGATTATTTTTCCTCTAGTTTGTCCAACAGAAAGTACAATTTTGTATTTTTTATACTTTTGGGATGCACTAACCAGGGGTTAAATTTACCACCTGTTCCAGTAGGAGAGAGCCTTAATTTGAACAGCTAGCCTTAAAGCAACTGGTACCCTTATAAAAACAGTCACTTGCAACAGAGCTGTTTAATACTCCCCCTTCAAACAAGGAATATAAATAATTTTTTTCTCAGTTGTATGTAAGATTGAGCTGTTGGACAGATAACATTTAATACTGAATAAATGGCAAGGGTAAGAGATGAGTCTGCAACTCCTCAGAACTAGACTACATTTACATTGAGAATATGTATTTTCTTCTTGGAAACTCACACATCAGCACACTGGGAATCTTATTAATAGAAAAACCTATTTTAGGTATCTAGAAGTCATTTAAAACTGTATTACTTATAGTTTTCCCCAGTGAGTTTTAGGAAATTGGATTAATGTTATGCACAAATAAAATTATATACTCTGAGGTAGGGAGGAAACCAAAAACATCTCTGTGATTTCTTACTAAAATGCACCTCAAAAGCATAGTTATTTTTCCTCTTAAATTTGGCATATCAATAGTGTGAGAGAACATAATGAGATAGAAAAGTTTTATTAAGAGTTTTTTGAGATGTTTCACAAATAATCTGTGGGACAAAAAATCCTGATACAGCCTCACTATCCAATCCCAGCACAGAAGCTTTGGGATCACACGCAAATGCAGTTCATTGCTTCTTATGTGAACATGGGAATATATCCTACTGGATATTTTCAATTATAGCAATTACTAACGTACTAACACTGATACACAGCGACTACACTGCAGCTGTGCAGTCAGAGACAGAGCTGCAATCTCACCCAGAAACAATTGCCAAAGAAAAACCCTCAGCTATACCCCTGCTCATAACTTTTTCTATTATTCGTGGAAAAAACAGATCTGACAACTTTGAGACAGACAACAACCCCATTTTGCAGTTTTCTCCATTTTTGTTTACTTTCTTCACATGAAAATATTTGCTATTTCACTAAAAGAATCAAATCAAAAGAGTTTCCATCTGTCTTCTCATCCAAATTTGATCTGTTCAAGTCCATAGGTGATTATAACTAAGAGTGCGATTTGAAATATCCGAGAATGGATATAATTCTTTTTTCTCTCTGGCTCAGAGTAGAGCATTCCATTCAAAATCAGGTAAAACAGGAACATGAAGTTTGGTTCCTGCAGATATCTCAGTCCAGAGTCTGCTTCTGCAGCAATATCTTTTTTCATTTAAAGTATTCTTATTATCTCCTGTTCTATCACACCTTTAAAGCCCTCTTGTGAGAATCAAAAGCAGTTTGAACATGGCTCACTATTTTAGCTTCTGCTGGATGATTTGTTGGTCTGAACTTGGCTTCAATTCTGTCTGAAGATTAAAGACTCAACAGCACAGGTGTCACTGCCAACTTCAACCATCTGTCATTACTCTCAAGTATATTTTAGCTGTGATATTTACCTGCTTCCTGCTGTTTTGTAAACAGAACACAAAATGATGAATACCTTATCACTTAACCTTTCCAGAGGCCTTACCTTCTGATTTAACACCCAAACCTCACTCCTGGCTTAGACAGAGGTCCTGGACCAAACCCATATTGATTATTTTCCCTGTGATAATTTAGCAGCTAAATGACTAAATCATGAAAGGTTTCATTTTGAAACAGAATCCAAAAACTTCAAAATATCCAAGACATTTCACAATAATATCTTATTAAAATAATGAACATTTCCAATACATATTATTGTCTATGTCTGTATGAATACATAGTACATGAAATAAAGGCATAGCCATTTGCAAGCATACAATCTCCTATATCAACAAAGAGAGCCTTCTACAAATTGGGTTTAAAACTTCTCTGTAATTTATGCCATAACAACAAGGGCCGTTCTATTGCTCACAGGCAGTCTATTGACATAGGACACTCACTAAGACTGAAAAGTGCTGAACAGTTCAGTTCACAGTCCTGGAGTGGTTTTTTTTTTGTATTATTTCTTTTTAAATTAGATGGATAAATCTGTGTCTTTGTCTGGATAGGCTGGAATTACTGCTGTGATGTAGAATTATTGAATAACGAGCATCTAGGGCTAGCTAAATTTGTTAATTTGGGTATGCAGTGTCTCAAAAAGAAAGGTTCAAATCCAGGTTTCTCCAGATGAGTGATTAGTACAGTCATTCTGGCTCTCATTTAGTGAATCTTGAAAAAAAATTTCTGAACAAGAGTTCACTGTTAAGAGGAGGATGTTGAGTGCTATAACATCATGTCTCTGGCAGGACCTACAGCAAACTGTGTTCTGATATTTATTGGGCTTTCCAGTCAAATATTTACATAAAAAGCAGCAGCAGAAACACTGAAAGGAAGAAAGCAACACCTTGGGTATAAGCTAGAGAGATTATCATATTAGAGGGAAAATGAATAAACGGGAATAACATAAAAGCTACTGATGAGCAGAGATCACACAGTTTAAATGTAATTGAAAGAAGAGTGATTGCTACCAGAAGCATTTGAAACTTTCTTCCTTGTTTCCCAAGAAAGGTCTGATATGGCCTCTACATTACCCTCTACAGGGAATTGGTTATGTAGAATGATCTGGTTTTGTGCATTTATTCTGGAAACAGACTTTATTAGCATTCGTAATCACTTTTTCTTCAGGATCGTTTTCATTAACAATTCATAATATTACAAGAAGAGAGAAAAAATCTTTCCTAGCCTTTACCTGCCTTGTTTGTTAAGAACCAACGTTTAATGGTTTAGGGTAATCTCTAGAAGGGAACTCTGTCCTTTCCGCTTTCTTCCACACCACCTGGTAAAAGGTATTTGACCATGAATCTCACTGACCCCTCTGAGTTTCACAGTCAAAGTGCTGACAAAAAAGTTAGTATTTATTTTATGTCCATTATCTCCTGCTTGTGTCTTATTTATGATTTGTTAGTGTATTTATCTGCCAGGTTGAAACTATAAAATATATCTCAATGTCAGTGGGAAAATTTCTGTGTAAAATATAATGTTAGTAAATAAATCAAAAGCATTAGTGTTATGCTACTAATAGAGTAGAAAAAGAGTAGATAAGAGTAGAAAAGTCTAGCACTGATTTCTGTGTTTCGGGATGCTCTCTCCCTTCCTGTTTTTCTTAGTTAAAGCTATAAAAACTATGGAGGTGGAAGTTTATATAATTTTTTTCAAAGTTGTTAGCTCTTAGTGTACATAAGGAATACCAGTCACGGGGAGAGCTTAGGACTACTGAATTTAAAAATGAAAGCTGAAGTATTAGTATACTTGGGTGCATGGACTCAGCTACAGGAGCTTCATAGTGGACCCCATTTCTTCAGCTCCCAAAGGCTATAGTAACACTCTTCTTTATAAGAGCTGTAAATCTCTCAAACCATTGCAGTCTTTCAGACCAGCTTTTTTGTATTGTAAGATTCTATGACTCTAAGATCAGAAAACACAGGAGAGCCAAACACTGAAACTTTTGTTATTATGTAGTTTAAAATAGCAAAAGCCAAAGTAGGTAAGCGTTAAGAACTTGGTTCTCTAAAAACCCTGATGTCATGTTGGATATACCAGTTTATTAAATGGGCATCATTACTGAGGTCATCGTAAAATTCAGAAGATGGATTTTTTGCAACATTATTTTTTTATTCCTTTTTAACACAATCTTATGTTTTAATTCATCTTCTTTGAGGTTTACAATTTTCCTAACCTGTAAGGAATATAAAACACCACCTGTTCTCAGGAAGAATTCTCCATCTACTTCAATACAATTACTGCCTTATAGCCATATGTCATTTTTTTCCCATGTTTGAGCCATACTACACACATGGTATTGCATACAATTCGGCAAGTATAATTACAGACAGAGAGCTGTAAAAATTTAGAGGGGACTGTTCACTGGAAACAAGTGTGAAGACAATTACCAGTAAATGAGTAAGAATATCCACAAACACTAATTTCCCTGCAATATATCTAAATGGCATAAGTATAAATAGCTGAATATGTTGAACCAACATACCAATTTCCACTGGGAGACAGCTGATTTGATTTTTTGACAACTCCAGTACTCTCAGATCTTGAAATAATGCAATGTAGGCTGGAATGGTTTGTATCAATGTATTGAACACATGCCATTCTTTCAGATAGGTCTGTTCTTTCAGAGAATCTGGGAATTCCTGTAAATGAAATAAGAGCAGGCAAATATAAAACATCAAGTTAGAATATTGTTCTACCTTGGTTTTAAATACAGGTGAAAAAAATTCCACCGCGAAACCAAAAAACCCATGGCCATCACTCTGCCTTCATTATCTTGATGTAGAACAGCAGTTTGCCAAACTCTCACAGGAGCTGTTTGCTTTTGAAGAGCATTGCAGTTGTCTGTCACCACATATTCATTTTTTCAACTGCTAATGCAAACATTTTCCTCTAAAACTGAAACCTATCTGAAGCATGCAACCTGTTTTATGTCTCCCATATTATCTCCTTTTCCCAGCTGGTGTTTTTTTGTAAAATACATTTCAGTGCTTTAATCCACACATCAAGATGTAGTAGGACGCAACATGGAACAGAGGAGTGGGTATATGGAGAATATCTAAATACGGTTTGCCACCAAAAAAAAAAAAAAAAGTTACTATGTTCTTAATACCCACCAACGTTTCAAAATTTGTCTTACAAGATGGAAGACAGTCCAAGGAACAGAAACATTTCAGATGGGATACACACATATCACCTCTCAGAGTCTCTTTTCAAGTAAGTGACTTAACTTCCTAAGTTATTTCAGAAATGTTTGAAATCTTATTGAATTTCTTCAGGAAGAATAAAAGTACTCAACTTCTAAATCAGTCCACAATTGCAATTAATTCTTGCTTTAGTCCTGTAGAGTCTTATTTTTTAAGAATTCTAGCATTGTTCCAAATACGCAGCAAATAAATTTGTTTCTGAGTGATTTTCAGACTACTCTATTTGTCCCAAATCTCCAACATATAACAGTTACTGAAACAATGTTTTAAAACCTTTAATTCTTACAAAATTTCTTCAGTTAATTGGTATTCAGTTCACATGTACACACCTTTGTTTGAATTATGTTATCTAGTTCCTTGAACTTGAAACAGACAAAAACCAATTCATAAAGTTGAAGGTCAGATCACTTAAACTCCACTTTCTAAAGCAGCATATAATTTACCAGTCTGTCCTGGATTTTATATCACTGTGCACTGGTAAAATCTGG
Source organism: Syrrhaptes paradoxus (assembly GCA_013400615.1). Classification (NCBI taxonomy): domain Eukaryota; kingdom Metazoa; phylum Chordata; class Aves; order Pterocliformes; family Pteroclidae; genus Syrrhaptes; species Syrrhaptes paradoxus. Next base: position 6,650 of record VZTO01012867.1, read on the forward strand.
AATAAATAATCTGGATGAGGTGCTATCACTAACTGCTCCACAAAAAGAAGTGCAAAAGTTTCAGCTTCTTAAGTCCTTTATAATTTCAAAATTTGTCTCTGGTGCATGAAGAATACAATAGAGTAGGAATTACATTTTTTTTTATGCAGAGGATATTATGATATTACCTACTTTTTTTTTTATGTCTACATTTCATAGATCTCTCAAGACATTAACAAGAGTGATGCATTTTAATTCTTTTTTTATTAATTATGAACTTTTGAACCAGGAATAGTGCTACTTAACTCTTACCTAAATTAAAACATCTAATTGTAATTAAAGATGTACTGGACTGTTGATCATAATCTGTTGTTTGGTTGGTTGTTGCTGCCTCTAATTTCAGTACTTTTCAAATTTATACATGCAGACACTTAACCTATATACGTAGTTCTGCCTTGCTACCTGCCATTCCATATTTGATATAGATCATTTCATTTCTTGCTTTGTTTTCCCACTAGGTCTATATTGCATTGTGATCCATCTTCTATGTTTGTCAGTTTATGGCAATTAAAAAACAAAATGCCTGAAATGCCTCAGGGCTGGTAATGAGAAATTTCTCCAGCATTCTTGGGTGGGTTTCCACTCCTCCACTTTCAGTGCTGCATATTTTTCTGCAGCAAAATAAAAGAATAAATATCAATTGCAAATTCAGGCAGTATTGTCTTTTGCACCTGTACAGAAGTGAAAATACAGCACACAAAGGACAGCATCTAGCTGGAGCGTCATAGATGCCACTGTAGGGAAGAACCCTGATTCACAGGGAAAGCAGATGCAGAATAGTCATACTGGAGGAAAAAAGATGTCTGAGTAACTGATACCATTTGCCAGTCCATTTCTCCCCAGTCGAGGTCTGTCTTTGTGTTTCTAATGACCTATTGGGTTTTTGCACCTTGTTGTCACAACAGACCATCTCCAGCTCCTTGATAACAGATACAACAGGGAGCAAAGGGGAACACTCGGCTTTGTGCAGCCAACAGCCTTGCTGTTCTCCCAGACTCTTTGGGGTGTCCCACAAACTTCTCCTTGATACATTGAAAAGAGTACAGTGTACAAAGCATTCCTTCAGATTAAGATCAAACTCCTTCATAATTTCAGAAAAATTATTTAAAAATATTTTTTAAATTATTTATTATTAAAGCAGAAATATTTCTAAAAACCTTTACTTCAGTGTGAAGGGTAGTTTATAACACCAAGATATTCTTGTGCAGCAACTGAAATAAATTCAGACATAGAATCATAAAATGGTTTGGGATGGAAGAGATCTTAAAGATCATCTATTTCCAACCACCCTGCCATGGGCAGGGACACCTCCCACTAGCCCTGGTTGCTCAAAGCCTCATCCAGCCTGGCCTTGAACACCTCCAGGGATGGGGCATCCACAACTTCCCTGGGCAACCTGTTCCAGTGTCTAACCACCCTCACAGTAAAGAATGTTTCATAATATCTAGTCTAAATTGACCCTCTTCCAGGTTAAATCCATTACCCCTCATTCTGTCACTACATGCTTTTGTAAATGTCCCTTCCCAGCTTTCCTGTAAGCCAAGAATGGAAGGAGGTTCCGTTCTTTTACCAATTGCCCTGACTTACTTTTTTTTATTGAGATTTTTCCTCATTTCAGCTGGGACAGAGTTAACTTTCTTCATAGTAGCTAATGAGAGGCTATGATTTGGATCTGTGTTGAGAAGAAGGCTGATAGCGTACTGATGTTTATAGTTGCTGCCAGGACACTCAAGCACTTTTCAGCTTCTCTGCTGTGCCAGTGTGTGCAGGTGCAGGAGAAGCTGGGAGAGAGCACAGCCCCAATTACTAGCCTAGGATTCAACCTTAGGTTTAGGATTGAAACACAAATAGCCAATGGTGTATTCCGTATCATGCACATCATGTCCAGTATATAGATGAGGCTCTGTCTGGAAGTTTGCGGAAGTTTACTCTCTGTCTCTGGGTCACACCTCTCTTGGGTTTGCCTCAATCTCAGTTCGCTCTCAGACACTTGAGCTCTTATCTCTTCCTGGTCTGTAGTTTCAGGACTCTCGCTGCTCCAGGATTGTTAGCCAGAAACAGCCTGAACCTTGGTCATCAGGTGGGGGGGAGTAGTTGCACTTTATATCACTCAGTTGTATATTTGTATGTTGTCTGTATGATTATTAACATTATTATCATTATTATTGTATATAATATTGAAATGCATATAATATTATATGTATTGTATTGTCATTAAACAGTTCTTTTTTCAGCCCATGAGTCTCTTTTCCCTTTACCACTTTCAATTCTCTCCCACATACTCAAGAAGGGGGAGGGTCAGCAAGCAGCTGTGTGGTGTTTCACTGCTAGCCAGGGTTCAAACCATAGCAAGATTATTTCTTTATATCTTCTGATAATATTTACAATTTGAAAATGTAAGTTTACAAATACTTTGCAGTAATGTGAGGTTTTAGCATTCTCCATCTTACAATACATGTTATTTGTGTTGCTCAAAAATAAATTGATGTGATATTTTACTTCATTTACAAACTAGATAGGGATGGGAACTGGAATTTGCACAAGCTTTACGTTTGTTTTACTCTCTGATTCCCTTGTGTTCTTTTGTAATCTTCTGCTTCCATGCTAAAGCTGGCAGCCTGCTGATAAATTGCTCCATGAAGACTGACACTTGGAGGATAGCCAGTCTTTTGCCTTTAACAGCAAAACAATACCTCAAACTCCTTTGAAAAAAAGGTATTAAAAGGAAATAAATAGCAAACCTACAACCATTCCGGATTATACTATTTCTAATTAGGAAAGAATTTACCTGCTAGACATGAGCCTGAACTAAAACTGTGATCAAAGCTCTGAGAAGTTTCTATTCTGTCTCTTTTCCAGCTCTGTAGTTTTATCTGTCATGGGCCTAACCAAAAGCTTGGATCCAAATCTCCCTCATCTTTGAGAAAGTTTGGAGGTAGTTCCAAAACTGGTATGTCTCTGGGGTACCTATCTTACCTAACAGGGTCAGGAATTTTACACTCTTTTGTGTGAAAAAACCTCTGCAAGTTAAATAAACACAAGAGAGATTTTCTCTGTCCATTCAATGCAGCAAACGTACTTGACCCTTTGTGGCAAATAAATACCTCACTGTCAGAAACACCTGAGAACAACAATAGAAATGCTTTGTTCTCAGTGAAAATACACAGCATGTTAGATGATAAAACATGTTAGATGATAAAACCAGAAGAATAAATACAAATCTACTAATTCATTCGCTGCCTTTTTCTGTGAAGAAATTATATGCAAGAATCAGTAAAGAATTTTACCATTGCTCATTCATTTACTTGTCATGTACATTTGGCTTAAGTTGCTTAAAATAGGTATGCGCATACCTATTTTGAATTTAATTTATACCTTAAAATAAGTTGTTTAAAATAGGTATGCATCTAGATCCTCTGCTTACATAAAACAGCATAGCGAAGAACAGTCCTACTGTGTATTTGAGTGATCATCACCTGTCCTTTGCTGATATTAATATCACAAATTCAAAAATGTGTTGTTCCTGAAAATTTTCTGAAAACAATTTAAAATTCACTGATCCACTAGAGAATAAACATTCATTAGTTAGAAGCAGAAAGTAAACACTCAGAAGGGGAAAACAGTTAAAGTAAATTCATTGAAAAATTCATATGAATATTCATGGCATTATTTTGGCACAGTTTTCATTCTGCTCCAATAGCAGTGCTATTTCTCTGAAGAACTAATTTAATTCAGTAGATACATTTTTACATGTACAAAGGATCTCAATTAAGTGTTTCATCAACTCTCCATCATTCTCTCCTAGGCAAACAATTCAAACACAAAATTCAAGAGTCCAGAGTCCTTGTACAGTTCCTTTTCATGGTGGCTTTGCCTGGAAAACTCTCAGGTAAATAAAATGCCTTTCTGAAACATACCTTGGGAACTTGAAATTACTTGTGTCATGTACAGCATTCTTGTGCTATCGAGTCCCAAGGGTTTTGCAAACACAGGAGGATTTAGGAGACTCACTGCCAGGGTAATACAACCAGGTTCTGCCCATTTTTCATAAAGCCTGTTGGATTTCATTCACAACATCACATTATGAGACTGGCCAATTGGTTATTATAAGACCTTTTCTTTCCTAAATACAAATATTAGTTCATTACTGTTCCCCACTGACAGAAATGCACTACACAATGATGTAGACACTTAAATCATAAATGTTTGGTTGTTACAGAAAAGAGCAGGCAAAGACCACTGGACCTTAAGAATGTTATCAGACGGCTTCTTCCAGGTAGAGTTCTGACAGACAAAGGCAAAACAATCTCATCACTGCAGTTATCAACCACTGCCCACAGCCAGAAACTAACCACCCCAGACAAGCATGGCCAAATCAGTATCCAAGTCACAGAAGAACTTTCAGATTCAGAAGGACTTATGGAGTATATGTTCTTCAAGCATAAATTCTTGATACTAATCCTGTTTACAGCATTGTGGTTCAGAAGGCTGCCATTAAGTCAGTGTGACCACACCATTAGAAAACCATTGTGACTTGAGATGTCTAGAGATCCAAACTGCATGTCTCAAAAAATTAGCTTAAAAATGAAAAATAACTAGTAAGAATGGATTATCCTCAAGGAATTATACATCTTGTACAGTCTTCTAATACAATTAATACTTACTGCATAAACAGAATACGATTCCTCAGAATTCATATATTGTAAAATCAAACCCCATTCTCTATAGCTAGTACTCTGAACCTAACATTAATTTCAGGAGCTTTATCTTTCCTCAGATATGTCAAAATATTTTCTTTACAATTACAAGGAATGGTGGGTCTCCACCTAATGAAAATATGTTATCTTTTCAATAACATTTGACAGGCAGGAAACAAGGGGCACAGAGATCCTGAAGGAAGCAATTCCTATTAGGAATTCAAAATGTGTGATCTGCTCTGACATTCTCCCTTACAAAGGTTCTCAGAAGGAGATCTGAGATGATTTTCAAAAGCGCTCCATCCAGGTGATTCTCTAAATGATTGTCAAAGATACCCCACTATATGATAGAATGTGTTACAATAAACATTTTTAACCTTGTACTCAACAACGCAGAATCAGTGGGCCAGATTCACTGTCACGCCGTATGTATATAGAGCACAAAACAATAGCATCTTTGTAACATGTCTACATTTCTACCATCTAGACAGCCTGGGCACTGATTAGTTCCCAACACAAGCTGCCATTCTAATTGACTGCAACACTGCAAATAAAATCATTAGCTGATTTGTGGACTCAGCTCATTTACTGCTGAAGTTTCCAATTAGAGCCCTTACATTGAGACCTATAGGAAGGATGCAGTAAAGCCACTTGTTTTGATCTTGAAAAATCCCTATGCTGGGGATTACTCCTCTGGGAGACGAAACTTCACAGCATCCATAAAGAGAACCGACACAGCACAGAAGCAAGCCCAGTTCTCAAAATTAAATCTGTAAGTCATACCAGAAACCTACTCAGACTTAGCCATCAACCATCTAGAGGACCTATTACTGCTTCATTGATGAGAGGAAAGGGAAAACAGAGTAGAAACACTTATCAGCTAAAAACAAGTGAGGCAGAAGATTCAGCAGCTAGTTCCCAAATGGACACTTCACAGGGCTGTGCTGTTTGCTGCTGTCAATGGTAAGTGGACAGCCAACAGCAGATCAACCTGGCTGTGTGCCTGTAAAACTGCAGAGAAAATCACGGCTCTGACTTCAGGTGTCTGAGTGCTTAATCATCCAAACTTTCAACTCATAGATGTATTTATGTGCAAAACACACTACAAAAATGAAACCACAAGTGATACCACAACTCCCAGCTTCATAACATACAAACTCCTCTGGGGAAACTGTCACAAGTCCACAGATCCAGCCTGTGCAACTTTAATTGTAGAGTCTGCAAATTCGTTTTGCCTAAGTACACTTTTTTGTGAGAGAGAGATAGGGCTAGAGTGTCATGTCTGATTCTGTTTTCGGTTTAGAAGAAGTAGTTGAGATTTTTTAAAGTGAAGTAAATGATATGATTTGTATAACTAATATAATTTTTACAAAATTTCTGCAATGAGGAGAAATACACTTCTTTCAGAACTTTAACATGGATTTTCACATTTTTAAAATAATTTTCAGCTGTTAGAGACTGGCAATGTTTTTTGATTTCGAAGGAGCATTGGTCTTCTTTAAATAAACAGCTTTTGTTTTATCTTTGTCTGAAGACACCCAAACTATGTCAAAGTATCTTATTGAAACAGGAAGCTCACTTTAACCAGGATAGAGTTGGACAATGAGACACAGTGGTTGTGTGATATGGCCCTAGTGAGCGTATGATATGGAGACAGAATCAAAGCATACAGTGGTTAGGAGTGCGCTGCTCAAGGTGGCATAACGTTCATAACAGCACACCAATATGTCCTAAATGTGCTCTGTCAGCATGTCAAATGCAAATGAAATTCTCTGGAAAACAGAGCAAATTATGTATGTTTGATTTTACCTCCTATTGTAAATCCTTGTTTATGTTGAGAAAGCAAAATGTTAAGTTTGTCAAAAGGGAATAAGCAACAGAGTTTTGTTATACAACTCTCTGATCCCTGATGCACTGAAAATATTTACAGTTGCTATTATATCCATGTCTAAGAAGCTGTAATATCTCTTTTTTTTTCTCCTAACATACCTACAAAGTGTACAACACAGGAAAGTATGCAATATAAAATTATGCAGTTTTAATGTAATTTTCAATATCCAACATTCTTGAAAGATGAGTTGTGATAGCTCTCCAGCAACCAATCCTACAATATGAATGTGTGTTGGGTCTGGCTGAGATGGAGTTGATTTTCCTCATAGCAGCCCTCATAGTGCTGTGTGTTGCACTGGTAGCTAGAAAGGTGTTAACTACACACCAGTATTTTGGCTACTGCTGAGCAGTGCTCTCACACCATCAGGGCTGTCTCCCCAACACTTTCCCCTCTCCCCACCAGCTGACTAAATGTGGGCAAGATCTTGGAAGGGGACATAGTCAGGACAACTGACCCAAAGTTATCAAAGGAAAATTCCATACGATATCAAGTCTACTCAACAATAAAAGCTAAGAGAAATGAGAAGGAATGGGGACATCCATTAATATGACATTTGTCTCCTGGAGCAACGACTATGCATACTGAAGCCCTGCTTCCTGGGAAGTGGCCAGGCACCACCTGCTGATGGGATAATAAAATCTTTTCCTTTGCTTCTGCACTCAGCCTTGTCTTTTTTGTTTTATTAAACTACCTTTACCTTGACCCATGTGTTGAGGGTGGGAGGGCCCGTCTTATTTTCTTCCCCACTTGTCCTGCTGAGGAGGGAATGATAGAGCAGCTTGGTGTACACCTGGCATTCAACCAAGGTTAGTCCACCAAGGAATGACTGGCATCAGCTGAAGAAATAGTCTTCTACTAGAGCTGGATGGAAACAAGGTATTTCTGTTTTCTAGAAATTTCATCTATTTCATGTTTATTCAGAAAAGAATGAAAACCAGAAAAAAAAAAAAAGCTGAAAAAGAAACACCTTCATATTCAAGATCAAATCTGCGACAAACCTACATTTTAGGTCAATCAAAAGAATTCTTTTAGTAAAATTTAGCCACTTTATTGATTGACATGTTAACTTGCTTTTTTTGTAATTAAAATCTCAAAAATTTATTTCAAAATTATAAACTACACACAAGTCAAAATAATTTCCCTTCCCAATTAATAGTGTATGTTCAAAACACCTTTCAGTTAAAGCTTTAACAACTCTAAAAACTCTAATCTACCTTTTGCTGAATTACAACTCAACATTAATTCAGAGCTTACTTCCAAACTGCTATTTCATATCGAACACAACTGCAAGTAAAAAGTGCTTTTTTCAGCAAGACCATTGTAGATTGATATTAATATTAGTTTTGATTCGAATAGAGGTTGAGAAAAATATTATCACACCATTAGAGCAAGAAGACAGATCTCTGAGTAGTAGAAGACATCAACAGGCCAACAAAGCTGGATGAGGATTTGAACAAACTGGTCTAGTGGGAGGTGTCCCTTCCCATCACAGGGGGGTTGTAACTCGATGATCTTGAAGGTCCTTTCCAACCCCAACCATTTAACGATTTTATGAAAGCTGAATATTATTTTAATCTCTTTTTATGCATTGGGGAATTTCAGAGAAACACATCTTACTGCAATATGATTGCTTATGTCAAAATTTTTCAGAGGGCTAAATTATGTATATCAGTAGAGAATTTAAAATGCACAATTTTGAAAACTAAGCCACTAGTTCAGGGTAAGATACGAAATGCTTTTGTCACTTATAACACTGTGAAAAAGCATCAGTTCCATATGCATTGGGACAAAAAAAAGGGGTTTGGAGATTAAAAGTTACAGTGTTGTTACCCAAACTCTTTAACAATAAAAACATATTTTCCATTATACTTACCTTCCACTTCTCTCCAGAAAGCTGAAAAATAAACTTGTTTTGTTCCTTATTTGCTTCATCTGTCAAAGGCAAAGCAGGCCTCTTCTGGAGCTGAGGAGTCTTTCCATAAGTGTCCAAGATCTTCTCATCAGTGTCTACAAAGCCATTTTTGAGGTATTTTGATTGAGGAATGCCTTTCTTCCGGCACTCTAGTATGAAATTCCATTCCTTCTTTATCCTGAAATTGTGACAAGAAGTGTTTATATGAATCAGTTGAAACAATACGGCAACTGAGTTTTAAAGCTGGAGTCATGCTTAGATTTTCCAGGCTTACATATAGATTTCAGACTAGCAGGATTTCATTTACTGAGACAGGGACACCTGGGGAATTAGAGAAAAGTGGAGACACTAAGCACACTGTCATGGAAAACAGCATGAATTATGTCCTTAGTTTCAATAGGTTAGGAAACACATTCTCATAGAACAACTTATATGTAAAAATAAAAACAAGTAGCTGGTGATGTATGCAAAATTTTTCAGTTGTAGTCATTTTAGAAAGCAATAAGTGAGAAATATTCCCTTTGCCCTGGTCTTTCTTGTTCAAGTATAATGATCTGTTTTCCTTTTTTACACCTTATCTTCCAATATCATCTTAGAAGGTAGAGGTAAAGGTCAAAGTTTTCACATGCCGACTAATTTCAGATTCAATTTCACTGTAACTTTAGGCTCACCTCCAGGGCACTTTTACCCATATAACTTCAGGTGCAAATTTAATTTAATATAAGTAAGCATTGCCAAAAGCACATACTTTAATTTAAGAGTGATTTATTTCAGCTTAGTCAATTAAGGAACAGGTTGATTAACTAAAGCAAGCTGACCTTATACCAAAATAAGGCTCTGCAGAGCCCCTTGCATCATGAATCTGATCTCACGGTTTGAATGTTACATTCTCGTGGTACATGAGATTCATGTGTGAACTCCATCCTCTGGCAGAAATTTTAAGCTAAAAACTTGAAGAAAACTGATAAGTAAAGAAGGGCACAAAATTTGGGATAATACACTCTGTAGAGAAAGTAAAAAATGACATGTCCTAGAAAGAGAATCAGGATCAAGTTTGTAGGGTTCAAGTAGGAAGTAACAAAACCTGTACACATATTCCCAGCTAAGCATGGGATTTTCTCTAAAAAGCTAAGATGTTAAAACAATGGCACATGAAACAGAATGTCTGCCTCTAAGTCACATATAAGAATTCAATTACAATCTTAGGTACAAGAAGCATCCTCCAAACTTGGCGAAAATTAGTAACTTTTGGACACTCATAGCAAGGTATGAGATAGCAACTGCAGGGCAGAGTATACTTATGGGAATATGATAGCGTAGATTAAAAGTCCTATTTGACTCAATGCTATGAAAATAAATTATTAGGGATCAAAACTGCATGCCAAAATAGGAAAGGTATTACTGAGACAGCTGTAAACTGCCCAGCACAAATCAAGGCGCTTACTGAAACCTTAGTGGATGTTAGAAAGACTTGAAAGCAGATAGCACAGCCATAGCAGAAGACTTCAGCTATCAGCATACACACAGCACATTGAGACACTGCAGACAAGATAGACTTTTTGACACCACCTATGACTGTTTATCAGAGCAGCTAGCCAGAGAGACCACAAGAGGACCTGACTTAGTTTCAAGGAGCAGCACACTATACATGTGTCACCAGAGAACTACAGAAAGCCCCTTCTATAATAATGACAGCAATGTATTTCATGCAATATCCTTATAAAGAGAGAATAAAGAAAAACATCTTCTACAAATATTTCAGAAGATGAGCTACATATAATAGAGAAGTTGGTTAAAAGTGCAGCTCATCAGGTAAAGTGCTGGCAGACTGCATGAAGACAGCACAACCTCAGAGTAAGAACATTTTAAAGAAGTCACTGTGAGGATCTCTTTCTCCCCTCTTCCAAAAATATAAAAAATTTAAAAAAATAATAAATAAAATGGCATTTACGTTTGAATGAAGAAATGAGAATGCAGTATAAGGCCTGATAAATTAACTGTAAAAACACAAAAAAAAAAGCAAGTGAAGACACTGCAGGTATACAAACTAATAGGAAAAGAATTTCTAGCACAGCAGAAGCAGAAGGTCTCTCAGAGACACAGTGTGAGCAATAACTTGTCAAAATACCAAAGGAGCAGTGAAGGAATAGTTAAAGAAGTTATTGAGAGGTGCTGAACAGTTATTAATCCTTGGCTTCCGTTTTCATTTGAGAGATAATATGATCTTTACAACTAGGCATCTGGAGGACTTTCCCATATTTAAAGTGTCAATAGAGGAGGTGTGAGAACTAAAAAAAATAAATATTTGAAATAAATCTCCCAGTTTCTCTCAATGTCTAGTTGTGGATTGCTTTATACTACAGTGAGCTGTGATATAGAAATGACTTAGGAAGAAAAGACCGGACAGACAGAAAACATGTCCAGCAACATGTTCAGCTCAGGAAGTCCCACAAGGGGTACTGAAGCTGCTAGTACAGTCAAGGAAGAGTACACCACCAACCCACAATATCTCAAAATCTTTTCTGAAGCTACTTCTTATAACAGAGGCAAGAAAACAGGTTAGAGCAGCCACAGCTCCTTGGCACATTTTGTGATCCTTCAACATGCTGCATTTGATACTCCTGGTTACAGAGGGAGAAATACCCGAGTACCTGATTGTAGTAGGCAGCCCTACCAAAGGGCATCCCCTCCAGCTGCAGTCTGGAAGATCTCAGAGGACAGAATTTTTCATACCAGCAGACATGAAAGTTGAAACACATCTTTCAGATGCTTTAACACATAAGCCAATTCAATTTTTAATGTTGATCTTGCCTCTTCAATCTGTCATTTGAACCCCAAAGACCACTGGCACAACAGAGGGCAGACAATGCAATAGCAAGAGATCACTAGGAAAAGCTCAAAAATGACACTTTCATATACTGTAAGAAAAACAAACAGGCCCAAACCACCTACTCAAGGTTTTTTGCGAAACTTATTTACCGGTAAGCATAGCTGATTTGCTATAAAAGGTCTGTATTACTAAGCGAGGTGGGTGGGAGGTGAAGTGGGCAGGGGGGTGAAAAAAAAATGTTAATTAAATCCCCAAGGAAAGGAAGAATAAAAGGCTCTGAGCCTTATTAAGTGGCAGGAACAAAACAAAACAAAACAAAAAAAAAAAAAAGAAACAAATAAAAAAAAAACCCTGGCATTCTTTTCTTCTAAATTCTTCTAAATAATCTTAGCTTTATTTACCACTTCTGTACTGATCTTTCTCACGTCCTCACCCAGTCCTCCACATACAGCTTTTCTATCCCTCTGTGAAGCTTAATTCTGCACTACTACACCTCTCATTTCCATGAAACTCCTTCATTTTCTACCAAAGTGATAAACATTTGATCTCAGTGCATAATGCAATACACTGAAAAATCTTGCCCTCAAGATGGTTTTTTTGTATTCATTTCTCTTCATTCATGCACAAAAAATGACTGACTCGTACGTCCTAGTATAAATTCTAAGAACATTAGAAACTTGCCAAACAGAAAGAAGAGGTCAAAAAGTCTAACTCGCAATAAAAAGTAAGGCACTGAGATGCTTTACTACACCTCAGTGCTGACTCTGGCAGGTAGACTCCAGGAACACAAGAGCTGAGGGCTCAGATCTAAAATTTTACTCTCTCACAACAAGGAAAAGTGCAAGAAGGGAGCTACATTAAAGATGAAAGAATAAACTGTCCTCTGACATTTTACTGAAAAACTACAAAACACAGATCTCAGGTGGTCATGACCCATTGTTAGCCAAATAAAATAAAATGCATACAATAAAAAATGCTGTCACCAAATCAGTCAGTGAAATACTGACCTCAGAAAAAAAGACAGGCACTAAAAATTAAACCTGGTTATGAATTAAACATGGATATCACACTGATGTGGAAATATTGTGCCAAGTTTCTTCTTTACTCATACATTAAATGATAGCAACATGTTTTGTTAAGCTTTTAAAGAATGCCCACTTATGGTAACCAGGCTAAGCACTACATACAAGCACATTTTGAACAGACAAATTTAATTAATAACGCAGCAACAAACATGTATAATCTAGTATAGTATATCCCAGAATGAAAACATGATATATCCCAAGGGCAGAGGGTCTAACAATTTACAACCCCTGCATATACCCTTGGGGTACACACTAAACAAATTAATATGAGCCTTCCTGGTCTGGAGGTGTGACTGACACCAAGCCAGTGTATATCGTTAAGCAAAGACTACAAAGTTGCATTTTTCAGGTTACAGTCAAGAACAAACCAAAGGGATCCATTCAGCTACATGGTTGTCAGTCAGCGCTGTCATTGTAAAAAAAATTGAGATGGTACGTTTTAAAGGATCTTTATAAAAATAAAGACCATTTTAATTCTTTCTTTGGTGACAATGCTCAAATAAAATAGAACTACCACCATGTTTGCATGGCTATTGCATGAATCTTCAGGAAAGACAGGAAAGACATCTAAACCAGTGTGAAAAACAGTAAAGACATATCCACAAAAATCAAATGAACAGAGAGCTGAAGCACCTCCCCTATGAGGACAGGCTGAGGGAGTTGGGGTTGTTCAGCCTGGAGAAGAGAAGGCTCCGAGGAGACTTAAAGGCAGCCTTCCAGTACCTGAAGGGGGCCTACAGGAGAGATGGGGAGGCACTCTGCATCAGGGAGTGTAGCAACAGGACAAGCGGTAACGGTTTTAATATGAAAGAGTGTAGATTTAGATTACATACTATGAAGAATTTTTTTAATGTGAGGGCGGTGAGAGAATGGAACAGGTGGTCAAGAGAAGCTGTGGCTGCCCCATCCCTGGAGGTGTTCAAGGCCAGGCTGGATGAGGCTTTGAGCAACCTGGTCTGGTGGAAGGTGTCCTGCCCATGGCAGTGGGGTTGGCACTGGATGATCTTTAAGGTCCCTTCCAACCCAAACCATGCTATAATTCTATGAAATCAGCCTTTCATTATGCCAATATTCTTTCAGAGAAATCAAACTTCTGGTCTTGGCACTTTAAAGGCTTCTGATATTCCAGGAATACGTTTTCACATGTGACAAACTATGAGTTGGTTACAAAATAACAGTGTTCCTGAAGCTGATGTCCTTCTGTTACTATTCAGCAAGAAAATATTTTGATCTTCTTCTAGAGGTTGATCAAACAGTTCCAGTCATATTAAGAAAGAACTACCATTTTCAATATTCAAAAAGTGTATCTTAATCAAGTCAAGCCTAATTTAGGTGGGAGTATGAACAGAAAAAAAAAAAAATTTCTGGACATAGGACCCAGGTGAGATCTGAGGTTCCAACACAGCTAACTACTCCTGTATTTCCACTTCAATCATGCAACTAGTTCAATTAATTTTAAAAAAGGCTGATTGCATGCTGCTTATGTCAGTCAAAAAAAGTTATGTTTCATACCTTTCTATCTGTAATGCAAAAGAATGCCTGTCACTAAAGCAGACTGTAAACGGTATAGAGGAAACATTAATTCTAGCAAGATATTTCCCAATGTATTGATGGTTTTCAGTAAGCTTTCAGGACAATTAGATATGAAACAGGATCAGCAGGGAAACAAAATATTCAAGTATTTCCATTTTGGTTAGTGCTTAATATGTCTACAGGTAATTGTTCCCCAAATGCTACTTCATTATTGGAGTATACCTGTAGCAAAAAGATTTAGCAACATATAATTAATTTTTGTTATTATAAATATTTCCTATCTAGGATATGGGAGTTCCTTGCTTGGCATTTTAGATTCTCCAACAAAATCACAAATCTAATAAACCTGATGCAAAGGATTACTGTATAATCAATGACTGGACCCTTCAAAGGAGAAAGCAGCTTGGAAAACAAGAAGTTTGCATTGTAAGGATTTCAGAGCCATCCCAGTAAATGAGGAGTAGGTGGGTGGCTTTGAATGGTTCTTCCTTCTGCTGTTACCCACTGCTCAATGTCTGATTAGGAGGTCTTGAGGAAAAGCTATGTTTCTTAGGTAAAGAAAGGAAGTTTCATTAGATGGCACTGTTTTGTCTGAATCAGGATGGAAAAAATAGCCAGGAGACTACATGGTGACACAAGTAAAGTACTCCTGAGTGATATTTAAATCAGAATCACTAGCCACACAAGATCATTAAATAATCCTATGGTATTTTCATAAGAGTAAAACAGTTAAACTGGAGCTTAGCCCAGACTAATATTCCTGATGGACAAGTAACATTCACTTCAAATTCAACTTAATTAATTTAATTTCAGCTCCTCTGCCAGGCTCTTCCATGGGTTGTAAAGAATTGTGGGTGAACAGCAGCTTTTATCTTTCAACCCTTCGTGTGCATTATTTTAGATGAAAAGTCTGTAACAGCAAGGGCCTAAGAACAAAGGCAAATAATTTCAGTGGTTATTAGTGCTGTAGATCTACTCACAATTTGTTGCTTATAATTTGTGTTTGGGTCTAAGGACTCCCAGTATGAGTTCTAGTCTTGCTTAGAAAAATATCTGAATTGGGTATTGTGTGGGAGAATGAAGATAAGCATGACAAATAAAATCTTAGTTCAGGTACCTATAGAGGTACCTGAATTTTGAGAGAGAGATAGAGACAAGTCAATTTTATTAAACAAACAAATGAACTCTCATGGGAAAAAAGTCACTGTCTACCCATACACTGAAAGTTTTCATCTGACTTTTAACATCCAGGAAGTGCATAGCTCTAAAAAGTAATACACATTTAGTTAGCCAGACTCTGAGAGGAAATTTTTGGGAACAGACACAGTGGAAGAAGTGGCCAAACAAACTCTTTGCTGCACTTTTGGTTGGTGGACAGGGTAGGCTGTGCCTTTTCACAGCAAAGATTTAGATAGCTAATCTGGAAAAACAGCTCTAGCATTTCCTCACTTGAATGCTTAATTTGTCAACCTTCAATTTTTAACTTGCCTGCTTTTCACACAGCAGACAAGCAAGTTGCAACCCTTAAAAAAAAATCTTAACCATAAACTTTTATTCTCATTCCCTTTCCAAAAAAAAATGTCAAGTGGAAAAAAGGAAAAAATAGTAAGGAAAATCATAATACCACGTCAAGTTAGTCTGACAACATTCAGGATTTCAGGGAACAATACATGATTGTTCACCACTACCAGAATCTAGAAGACGAAATATAAAAGAGTGCCATAAACAGAAAGTTCTTTCCATAATGCGGACCTTCACAAACAGAACAGTGCACATTTTTTGTAACAGTTTATGTTTCATCTCTTATAGGAGATTTAGAATGGGCTTGTCTGCTGGGATTAAGCAGATGACGTAAAATTAAATTACTGCTGCACAACACTGTACTGTTTCTTTTTCTTTTATACTCAGTTGCTGGTTCATGTGTCCCCCAGAAATAGGGGCTCCTTAAACTGCCATAGTTCCACAGTCCCACAAAACCAAAGGAGAAACAGAGGACTGAATTAAATCTGCATGAAATGATCTGATACCCATATCTCATAGAAACAGATGTGAGCCTCTCACAATACTCTTAGTAGACTGTTCATCCACCAGTTTTCGCTGGCCAGCTGCTTAAACATCTATTCTAGACCTATAAATTCCCAAAATCTTTACAAGACCTCATCATTAATGCAAACACAGTTCAAGCTTTGCATTTATTTGTGAGATTTTCCTCTTAGAAAGGCTTGTAAAGTCACATCTTACATGTGACTGCTTACTGACCCTGCATGAAATAAATTACCTTCTCCCAAAGCAAGCAAAGTTCCCTAGAGGTTAATTGGGAGGTTTTCCTCAAATAATGCATACCGCATTTCACTACATATTATCAGGTCATTTTACATAGCAACATGGTTGATAAGGAACTGCACAATCTCAAGGGCATTAGTG
Source organism: Syrrhaptes paradoxus (assembly GCA_013400615.1). Lineage (NCBI taxonomy): Eukaryota > Metazoa > Chordata > Aves > Pterocliformes > Pteroclidae > Syrrhaptes > Syrrhaptes paradoxus. The sequence continues at coordinate 23,061 of VZTO01012867.1, forward strand.
AAGTGTAACCTCCTTCAGGAAAACTGGATTTTTTTTTTTTTAAAAAAAGCAAAGCAGCCTCAGATTTCACACTCCTCTGTTACAGGAATATATTTGCAGAGAAGCTATATTAATTTCAGTTCTACTTGGGAATTCACTCTGTCTTCTGCTGAAAGCAGATACTAGAATCTTAAATGCTAGAATACAGTCCTCAGTTCAGGGAAACTGCCTTCTTTGGATGTCTTTGTGGAATTAACATCTTGGTCACAATCCTTTCCAAAATACCTTCTTACTGTGACTTGACAATAAGCACTGCCACTGCTACTGTTTGAAAAAATTTATTCTCCAAGTAGAATACCAGAATTTGCTAAAACATGGAACTCCCTAAAATAATGAATTGTTTAACTACAAGGAAACATTATATCTGTTAAGCATTTAATAATAGTTACAATTTTATCTATACTTTTGAGCTATCAACAAGGAAAATCTTGTCCTAGTCGTGGGTTAAGCAGAGGAGAGTTAATTTATTTTTTCTTTCTTCCTTCTCTTCATAAATAGTTAGCAAGAAGCTATGTTCTGGATTCCTGCTCAGGAGAAAGCTGATAGGAAAAGAACGTTTATAGTTATTGCTAGGATACTCTCAAAGACAAAATACATTCAGACTCTCTCCTGTCCACAGACAGAGCAGGGGGGGGAGAGACAGTCCGGCTTCTAGCTTGGGATTTGCCTTTAGGTCAAGATTGAGAAGCAGACTGACCAATTATTCCATCCCATGCATGTCATACCCAGTATATAGGTGAGGACCCTTCTGGGAGAGCTGGCTTTTTCACTTCCCTTGGGCTTCGGATCATCTNCGTTGCATGTTTGTAAATAGTATTATTTCCAATATTATTGTAGTTTAGTTATTAAATTGTCTTTATCTCAACCCACGAGTCCTCTTTGCCATTTACCTCTTTAATTCTCTCCCCTATCAGTGGGTGGGGGCAGGGACTGTGTGAGCGGGTGTGTGTGGTTTGGCCCCCAGCCAAGGGCCAACCCTCCACATCCTATTTTTGGCCCAGCCTTTGGAAGCACTAAAAAGCATCTAAGAATAACTTGTGATCTGTCCTTTAGGACCTAAAAGACACCTCATAAAACAAAGAGGATTTTTCTTTTAACTGAATTTTGTGTTTTATTGCTAATACTTTTATGACTTCAACCATTATTTTGCCAGCTTTATCCTTTCCATGCAACCTGCATCATAAGAATTAATATGAACTTTGCCATTCATTTCAGTGTCTGAAATACTGACCACTCAACTCACATTCAGGAAACAAAGTCTGATGTACTTCCTCCTTTTTTTCCGGAGCTCTAAAAGAAGCAGTACTAACCAGAAAGCAATCAGATTGCATGAAGACATGCAAAAAAGACAAAGCACCATGTGCAAATTGCAAGCTAAAGGAAGAAAACTAAAATTCTTTGTGAATGCTGAAAGTACGCTTGGAGCTTTTTATTCTCTGCATCATATCTCAAATTCCCGTCTCCAGTTGGTGCAGGAAGATACACAGAATGACTTTGAACCTCATTAGTGGAAAAGAGCAGAACAGGCTCTCTCCAGCTTCACTCTTTCAGCTGGAGGGGTGTCTGCAGACAAATAACCACAGGCAGAAATGGCAGGGAGAATGTACAGTTTTTATCAAAATACCAAATCACAGTAAGAAATGAGGCTCAATATATGCTACTGAAAAAAAAATAGGAGCTGAAATTAGCTACCTCAGAGCACATAAGGTTACTCTCTTTGCCTCTTCCATACAGAAGTTCCTCATGCTTGGCACTTCTGGTTTGCTTTTGTGATAGTGAACTCAGTAGATATCTTTTGCACCACAGAAAACCTAAAGCCAAACAAAACATGGCAGGGGGATGTTGACATTTAGGTCCACCTTGGGACTGACCTTTCATCAATTCTGAATGAAATAACACATGACTGCATGTGCTGTTGAAAGCTACGGGTGTGGATTCTAGCCGTAATATTATGTTTATAAAAAAAGGCTGCAGTGCAGCCCCAAGAGCCACTAGCTGACATAGACAACAGTAAAGCAGAGTGTCATCTGCTTTATCTGCATTAGAATTGCACAAAGCTACTCCTTAATGTAGCACCAGGGACAGAAATGAGGTTTGATCACGTTTCATCCCAAATCCATTCACTTCTCCACCATAAGGGCAACACTCAACAGCAAATTTTCTCTATCCCTCAGCTCATATCAAAAATAAAGTTTATCTTTGCTGGAGAACTAAATTTGAAAGACAAGCTTCATTTTTCTTTTTTGTTTCTTTTTTTTTCTTTTTTGTTGTTGTTAGTATTTTGGTTTTTAGTGCAGGCTTTGGGTAGAAATGGGAGAATCAAGACTGCGACTTTGGATAATTTGAAGAGAAAGGGCAGTCAGACTTTGTATTACCCTGGTCTCCTCTTAGTCCAGCTGCTTTGTTGTCAGTGCATCTGTACTAGCAGTGAGAACCTGTGAGTGAGAGGCTTCTGAGACAGCTGAAATACCACACAGAAGTTCAATGCAATGATGCACTTAGAGAAGGAAACTGTTTAACTCTGTGCATTCTATTTTTAAAACAAAAAGGTTTTTTTATTGCTTTGTTCTCAGAGGGGAATAATGGCAAGTTGTATGTTTCCAACATTGCCAGCACAGTATAATATTTCACTGTCTCTAATGGGAACGAACATAAAGAAACCAAAATATTGCTTAAAGAAGCCATAAATTAAATATAATAAAACCAATAATATGATAGTAGGTATAAACATTATAATCAAGGCTCTCTTTGATATTTGAACAAGAAAAAAATCCTCTGATAATGCTTTTTTCTATCTTCTCTTTCTTATTCAAAAGCAACTGTATATGTCCATTTATTTAATTCCTTCTGTTTCTCCTGTCAACTCAACAAAAAGGCTTAAAGTATTTTTAGTACTGAATTTTATGAACAAGTTTTCATTAGTTCTACAGAAAAAAAAATCTTTTATCTAGCATATAAGCAATAGCAAGGTACAAAAGTGTTATTTTTCCCTTCAAATTCAATCTACACAGTAGATAATAAAATACATCATTAGTAAATTACAATCTACATAAGAAACAGCAGGGACTAATGAAATACCAGCACAGTTTGTGTTGCACTTCTTTTACAATCATCTGAGGAAAAGAGGCAAGAAATCATTGAAATCAAAAGCAAATAAAAAAAACTTGAATGATCTGATCATGCTTAGTTTATGGCAATGTTAGTGGATAATAATAATGGATTCAGTTAAAATGAACAGCAGAAAAGTTGGCTTACTTCTCCAATGAACTTTTTTCTAATCTTTCTTTCTCTTTCCTCTGACGTTCTTTGTTCTTCTTAACTCGACTTTCCCACAGTCCTCTTATGAGAGAAAAGTCAAATATTATCACCTGATGCCCCATAGTGTCCACATTAAGCTTCTCCTGCAAGAACAAGTCATCATGAACACTTCAGGAAAGAAATAATGAGAAAAATAAGGAACTAAATTATCATGTTTCATTAAAATTATCTGGGGAGAAAAGCTGAAGTCATAAGAAATATTAACATAGTGTCTTTTCCATCATACCTAATTTGTGTAGAGTTTTGTGCTGGCAGTAATCAATGTAGCATACAATTGACTTCTGCATAAAATCTATGGCAACAGCCATATGTTGAATTGTTTGCATTCCTTGCACTTTTCTCTTTCCAAGATAAAGACTGAGTTGTGAAGAAATACTGATTTGACTAAGTAGCACTTATGAAAATACCTTTAAACACTTTGTACTTTTAACAATTTATGTAACTAATACGAAAATGAGAGCTCATAGAGAATTTATTCATTGTAAATTGTGCAAAAGTACTTCATCTTGAGTTCTCTTGTACTGATCTTGAGCTATCGTGTTCCAGCGGAATTTGGGAATTTCCAGTGTTTGCATAAGTATGTGCTTATCTGTGAACAATATTGAAAGACCAGCCCTGTAACATGCAATGAAAAGTTCTCAAAGACAAAGATAAGGTGAAAGGTTTGCATACACATGGTCCCCATTTATTAGTGCATGTAGAATTACCTTCCACCAGCCGGAAGCTTGATATCAATGTATTAGGTCCTGTGCAGTTAAGAACTGATCTAAACTGGACCCTAACTCTCCAAGTTTTCTATATTTAGTTAAAACCACAGAAACTTCTTGTAGGAACTGACTTGCCCTGACTGAAGTCCATGACAAAGCTTTCATTCCCTCTAGCAGGCATGATGTTTGAGCTTGACCTAACGTGAACGTTGCCTTCTTTTTATTCAAGGGAAAAAAAACACACTGAGGTATCTTTAACAACCACAAGAGATGAAGACCTCGGATTTACAGCTTGTGAAACACAACATGATTGTGTTTCACAGTGTTCCTTACTCAACTGTAACAATGGCTTCGTACCAACAAAGGAAACAAATCACCTACTAAATCACTAACACAAGTAGAGACAAAAATCTTGATAAGACAGGTAAAACTGTACTCTCTCATTTGGAGTGACCGGTGAGGGTACAATCATCACAATACACTGGTTTTCATTAAATACGGCTAGAATGTCTACAGAGGACTTCTGTCATGCTTACTTCTTTATAACATGATTTCCTGAACCACTGTGAACAAGTCTTCTAAAACAGACATTTGAAGCCTTCTAAAAATAATTGCCTCTACCAAAATAAAGACAGAGAAAATCAGCTATTTAAACTTCACTTTAGGTTTCATTAGAAAACACATTTATTATACCATCCATAAGCTTAAAAATAATGATAAAAATAAAACCTCAGAGAAAGAAGAAAACCCCACGTGATCATTTACCAGTCATTTTAAAAGCAAACTACCTCTCCCTTTACTGGCTGTTTTCAAGTTTTTATCTATTACTTTTTCCTCAGACCTTACTGCGAACATTTTTTTCCAGGCTCTATGTCCTTCAACGTAGCCTACTTATTATCTATCCTTCTGTTATGATATTGAGGAGGAAGAGGAAATTATTCTTCCCTCTGCATTTTCTCTCCTGCAGCTTCCTGCACTGTCCCTTTTCTCTTTCACCCCTTTCACTTTATACAACTCTCTGTAATATGTAACACATAATTTCTTCTGAGCTAGCAAAACATCTTCATGTCCTCTGGAAAATGCACACTGTGGACTAAAAAAGATTATGCATAGGTAAACCAAAAGGAAAGGTTCCTACCTGACCATCTTATTTTTCACCTCAGTAAGAAACGACCTACAAATACCTCTAAATGCTGGCACAGAGACTGGTCAGATACCAATATTTTTCTGACACAGTCTTCTGTATCTTAGGATGTTCATATAAACTGTTGTTTCTGCTGTTCATAAAGCTGCCCTGTTGCTTGTTTATCTTTACGAGCACTAACAATGAGGCAAAAACAGTTCCCAACCTATCTGGAACTGCTGACAGCAGCTGAGTCAAAACCCCATTAATAGCAGTGTAATGAGAATGGTGACCTTATCCTGAATGGAAAGGTTTATCTATAATCAGCTGTACCCTTCCAAAACATATTCACTAACAGTTTACAGGAAACTCTCTACTGCATAAAATAAAACATTCTCCTCTGCTGCCAAAGTCAAGCGACCCAGTGACAAGAACTTCCCCCTCACAGTAGCTGCAGACCAGCAGTCACTCTGCAGGATCTATTTCATTTTAATAGACCAATACATAGCAGTGTGTTTTGGTAGAAGGGCTATTGCAGGAGCTGAATTGCTCAGAGACAGTGAAGTGGCAGCTGGACACTTGACCTCTGTTGGAGCTAGATGGCCTTAATCAACACAAAGTCTGAATAAACTGTGAAAGTACTCTATTTCTTTGACTTGTTCCCCACCTTCCTGCCTCCCAGGTTAAGTCATCTGTTCTTTTTTGAGACACTGATTTATTAGATACTCAGGTTGGAAAAGTTCATACAGCTTTTATCCACATATTGGATTAGGCTGCAATGCATCAGGATCTTTCTTCAATGGTAAAAACAAGCAGAGGAGAAACATAAGTGGGAGGTGAGAGGTGTCCATCGTAATTCCTCAGGTCTAATCTCTTCAGAAGGAGCAAAGCCACAAATCCTGATCAGATCACAGGGTGGATAAGGCTTTAGAAATATTTATCAGGACAAACATGAAAGTTTGTTGCTACCTATAACTCTGAAAAGGTGACATAACAACCTTCACAGGGCTGCTGCTTTGCACAGAATCACAGAATGTTAGGGATTCGAAGGGACCTCGAAAGATCATCTAGTCCAATCCCCCTGCCGGAGCAGGAACACCTAGATCAGATCACACAGGAACACATCCAGGTGGGCTTTGAATGTCTCCAGAGAAGGAGACTCCACCACTTCTCTGGGCAGCCTGTTCTAGTGCTCTGTCACCCTCACTGTAAAGAAGTTTTTTCTCATATTCA
>VZTO01012867.1:30127-56638 GCA_013400615.1 Syrrhaptes paradoxus
TATCCACCTGGAAATGTCCTCATAAAAGGCTATCAGGTTGGTCAAGCATGACTTCCCCTTGGTGAAGCCATGTTGACTGCCTCTATTGACCTTCTTATCCCTGATATGCCTAGAGAGAGCATCGAGAATAAGTTGTTCCATCACCTTTCCAGGGATGGAGGTGAGGCTGACCGGTCTATAGTTACCCGGGTCCTCCTTCTTTACCCATATCTCAGTCCACAAAGTGGGCATGAAGTATCAATTGTGATGGCAGAATGTATATTTCCAAAAGTTCAGACATCACCATTTTCCTTGTGACATGAAGTTGCCCAGAGAAGAGGACCTGGGAAGCTAACAGAAACTAGATTTATCTGATCTTAAGCATAGGTTCTTCAGGGTTCTTACTCATGCACAGCAGGAATTCGTGACAGAAGAAGCAACTTCCAATCACAGTCTCCACTTCCAGAAATACATGGGGCTGTACCTGTTCAAGGTCATGTACAGCAGTTTCTTTCTTCCAATCATCAGGTTAGGCGTGCACAAGAAAACCCAAAGCTGTAATCTCTTAGTCAAAGGTTACAAGTCACATTTGGGTAGAGAAATGCCTCATTATAGATTGATTTCTTTCTAACTTCTTCCCTTCAACTCTCATTACACAGCTGTGTTCCCTCCCATGTTTGGGCTTTTCACAAGTGGTCGGTCACTGTTAGCTTTTTTACCCATTATCAGAAATCACAGAACCAGTGAGGTTGGAAAGGGCTTCTGGAGGTCACATAGTCCAACTGCCCTGCTCAAAGCAGTCACATGGCTATTCACCCAAATCTACATATACTTCAGCCCCCTTCCTCTTCCAATTTTCCCACTTTTTGTAACTCAGCATTGCTCCTTTCACACTCCATACTTACACATGCTCATTAAGGGCAAACTTTGGTCATACTTGGGAGGATTACCTTACCGACTAATATGGCAGTAAGTGAAAGTCAAAAACTGTACTAAAGTTATTTCTCACCCAAGAAACAGGAAACCTTGCTTTAATTAAGGACAAATCCTGACCACAAAAGCAACCTTCACCTGCATCTGCAAGGCCCTACTTCATAACCACACTGAGTTTCCAGCTTAATGTCATCTTCCTTGGGTGACATCTACACCTAAATTATGCTGTAGATCATCAACACACCTTTCTTAAATGATGCACGGTTATAACACTCAGTCTTGCGAGCTACTAGTGAGATAGATCACAAAAGCAAGGCTCTTCAGCAACGTATGATATTGAAAGCACAGTGGTTTCCAGGGGAAAAGGGATTCAGAAACATGAAGAGAAGAGAAAAACATCACTTACAAGAGAATCACTTCTGGAGAAAATAGTTCTCTGTGTGTGTCTGTGGTAGCAAATAATCTTATCCCTAGCCATTTACACCTCCCAAGAGGTAATCTGCAAGGCCTTAGTCAATATCCTTAAAAGACAACGTACTGGGAAGTCAGTTTGTTTTCTTATCTTTCTTGTAATGGTTAGCTTGGAAACAAAGCTGGCCATTCAGAGATTAAAAAGAGCTTTTTTGGTAATAAGAATTTGAATTATTTGGCAAAGTGATACTAGAGTTTCTAACCACAGAAACTTGTACTAACAGCAGAAGAAAGAAGTCTCCCTTTGCCTCACTCCTTTCCTCTTTTTATACTTTTCTTAAGAAATGGGAGAAGAAAAAAAACAATGCTTATTTTTAAAATAAAATCCCTTTGAATGCCATAGCCTTTTGCAACATCTCCTCTTCCTCAGTTAACAGGTTAGATTATCTACAGCCTTGTCCCAGTTTTCACCCATAAGGAACTCTGTGGTGGGTTAACCCTGGCTGGACACCAGCTGGTCACCAGGCCCCTCTTATCACTCCCCTTTTTAGCAAAATAAGGGAGGGGGAGAATAAGATTAAAAACTCGAGGGCTAAGATAAACAGTTCAATTAGAGCAGTTTAATTAAAGCAAAAGCCAAGGCCGTGCACAGAAGCAAAAGGAAAACAAAGATTTTATTCTCTACTTCCCATCAGCAAGCGATGTCCAGCCACTTTCCAGAAAGTAGGGCTTCAATATGAGTATCAGTTGCTCCCAGAGACGAACGTAGCAACAAATACTCCTCTTCTTCTCCCTTCCCTTAGCTTTTATTGCTGAGCTGACGTTATACAGCATGGAATATGCCCTTGGTCAATTTGGGTCAACTGTTGTGGCTCTGCCCCTTCCCAAGATCCTGCCCACCTCTGGGTCCCTAAGCCTACTGGGGGGAGGGGGGTGCTGGGGAGACAGCCTTGATGCTGTGTGAGCATTGTTACACAGTAGCCAAAACACCTGTGTTATCAACACCCTTCTAGCTACCAGTGCAACACACAGCACTATGGGGGCTGCTATGGGGAAATTAACTCCATCTCAGCCAGACCCAATGCAAACTCAGAAGAATCTTTACACCTGACACTTCCCTTCTCTACATTCTAAACCACAAATGCATATTTCTCCCCTCAAAGTTGTATTTTCAGTCCCAGATACTATGACCTACAAACTTTTCTCAATCTCACTGTTCTAGATCCCTGTACCTTCATTAGAGCACCTTACTGAGCCCCTCTCCTCAGCAACTGTCTCAGCTTTGCCCTCCTGCAGGCCCCATCTCAACGCTGAAACCTATCTTTAGATCTTTCCAGGTGCATTTAATAATCCACCAACTCTCTGGGCCAGCTGAGGTGAGAAGCAGCGTTTGCTCACATCAAAGCAGTCTTTTGCTGTCAATATTCAGTTTTAGGTCTCTGATTGCCATGAGCTATCGCTGCATGCATGGAACAGAACAAATGCCTTCACTGACTCTTCTGTGAGATTTCTGGTCTTAAAAAGGAGACAACAACATTCCTTTACAATCTTGCAAAAATTCTGTTCATTTAACTGTCTATATAAATAGGTCTATTAAAATCAAATACAGTCCTTTGGTGTGTAAGTATATAGACACTGAAGCACTTGGAGGATTAGGTGGCAAAAAAGCAAAACCTTAGTGATGTTATTCATACCATGTTTTGTTTAAATGATATAACATTAATGCCAAATATTATTGCTAGTAAAGCACCTGCTTAAGTATCTGCATGGATTATTTTTATTTTAGCATTTATATTATTGTTAATATTATTTTATTGTATAAATTCACCTAAAAGTATGCAGACAGTTCTCTAGCACTACTTCAGACTTTCTTCTATAAATAGTAGGAGTACCAGAAGCTCTGGACCAGATCTATTCAGTAAGGTGTTGAAAAACTACAGAATGGAAAAGACTACATCTGCCTTGCAATGTTTATAATCTTTATTGTTTTCTATTTATTGTTCCTGTTGTTGTTACAAAGACATATGTACTTCAGACCATGTTGAACTGAGACATTTAGCATGCTGCCCCTTAAATGCCCTTGCTCCCTTCAGCTACTTGTTCCCTTGTTTATCTGACACAGACCTTGTTATAGAATGAAGGCCTGACTAGGCCTTGAGGCTTTAGCATAACTACTGTGAATTAATCTGATTGCTGCTTAGCTGAAGTTCTCAGCTATAGTCCTGTGTTACAGCCCCAGCCCATAATCACAAGCGTGGTTACCTAAATTGTTTAGCATGCAGAATACCTTTGAAGTTAGACCTTTCAATGGTAGACGGATGACCTATAGAAATCAGACGCCAACAGGTGGAACACTAGATAATAATGATTGTCCGCAACCCCGCAACCCCTGATGACCATTTGTTCAGCAAGCAAGACAGAAGTTCGTCAATCACCTAGGAGAAAGGAGAACTGCAAGTCCGAGAATGACAAATGTAAAGAAGAATGAGAACATGTTGAATATTTATAAAATTCCATGAAACTATACCTATGTCGCAATCCCCTGTCTGTAATACTATATAAGCGAGACTGTGATGATGTTAGATTGTCACTCTCTGAGGAGGTGACCCAATGCTGCTGTTCCTGCTAACTCTCCTGAATAAAGCCACAGCTCAGAGGTACCCACGAGGGTTTGAGTCTCTTTTAACAGACCTGCCAGATGTCTTCACAGCCATCTTTGACAGCAGGCAGTGATCTCATGACCACTTACTTGCATTTGTTCCCACTTGGCCTCTGAACCCAGCACAGGCATTTAACACTTACTTTCTTTTTCTGGATTTTGTTTTTGGTTATGGTGTGGTTTGTTTTTTTCTGAGCTTAATAAAAGCAGAGGAAATTATGACTTGCAATATGTCTGGAAGTGTAACCAGCCTGAGATATGGAGGACCACTCTGACAACTGGGTTGTAAAATGGGACTTTTTTTCGCAGCTCTTGGTGTGTAATGCTGAAGGAGTTTCACCTCAGTTACCTGTGCTTGCATCACAGGATGCCACAGTTTGCCTGTTCTTTGAGAAGTAAACTGTTTAAGGATACATAAGACAAAAGTAACCCTGAATTCCAGACAGAAGGCCTTCCAAGTCAAGGTCTTCTTCAGAAAGGAAAGCAGTGGAGCACAGGGGAAAAGTGTTCTTAGACATGATGACTGTATGGCCTTCCAGGACTAGCTGTACCAACTCTTCTACAGCTCCTTCCAGTTTACCAATGTTATCTCTGTCTTGTCTGGAGTATGTCGAATACAGCCATTCATAAACCAAAATTAGATCGGTTTTTTTATACTAAAGTCTAGCCTCCTCTGAACACAGCTGTCATCAGTGTTAATGCTGGACAGCCTGCCTGTGCACAGTGTGTTCTGTAGAACAAGACCTGTGTCTTCTCTTGAGTCTGGAAGATGTCCAACATAGTTTTGATACTACAGATAAAGCCAATATTAGCCTCTGTTACAGCCCTCCTGAGTTCATATGGGGCCTGGTTGCCATCAATGGCAGCACTGTGTACATTTTCCTTTGCTGCTTTACATGAGTTACCAAATTATTAATGTTTTGGTTTCTTCAATTTGTTTGACATCTGTGTTCACTTGGGTTCTTTTTCTTTCAGACAATCACTGTGGGAGATCTGCTGCAGTCTTATGAATATTACTTGCAGGATTACATAGGAGAGAATGTGGGTGAATATATTTACTACCAACCCTGAAAATAATTTCTTAGGAAATAAGCTTGCTCACACTGTGCTTCAGAACGATTAAGTCATTTATCTCATAAATCTTTAAATAATTCAAAGGAAACCTGTCATTTGGATAGCAACTGAACACATTTTTTGTGTTATCAAGGAAAGATTAAATTACAGAAACATGCTGCAATTGAAAGAGCAATAGAAATGGTGACAATGTTCAGAATATACACTACATCGTGTTAACTGTGCACAGCTTGTAAGTGGAGTAGTGCTTTCCTGTGCCACTTGGGGAGTGAGACATGACTGCAAAGTGGGAAGCTGCTCTTTCTCACTTAGTCTTGCTGTCAGTAACAGTCTCTTGTTCTACACCAGCAGAGAAATGTCCTCCCTGTTAGTTTGGCAGGTTTATCTGTCACTAGACTTGCCAAATGTGCAGATTTGACAGTCAGAGTTTCAGGCTGAGGATCCAAGTTAAATTGTGCTTCAGATCATATCTACATGCATGTGATGGCTGGGTCGTGGGGAGGGCAAGGCTATGGATAACAGCGGGTGTCCCTCTGAAGGCCTGGGTCTGCAGAGATCTAGCAAATGCAGCTGCACTGTGGAATAAATAGAAGAGGAAAGGGACAAGCTGCTCCAGGGCTGGAGAAAGCAGTCCTGACACCTGGACGTGAGCCCAGATGTTTTGGGAGTTTGAAATATTCCCTCCTGCTCTCTCAAGAGAACAGTCTCAGCCAACCAGCTCCTAGATAAACAACCACAGACAGACAGTGACACTTTCAAGCTATTAATTAGTCCAGCTTTCCCTGACATTAATTTCAGAAATTAGTGTCTTTGCATATCACAGGGCTCAATCTTGAATGCTCTGATGGATTAAGTTCTTCTTGAGTTTTCTGCTTTAGCTATTTCATAAAAGAGGAATTTAAGAACAGAATATGACGTTAACCTCTTTCACACACAAATAAATAACCTTTGCAATGTTTACATAAAACAACTAAGAGAGCAAATATGTCTTTTCTTAACCTGCTCCTTATATTGCAAGTAGGAATAACTACGAACAACCTAAAATGAAGATTTGCAAATATAATATACAAAGGTTGAGCTTTGTTTTCCACACATTTTTATGTGCATGTTTCTCTCTGTCTAGTGCTGCAGCACGTCTTACTGACAGTTTTCATTAATCAGTTCCTATTCTAGATGTAAATTAACCAGTCTTGCAAACAAGATTCCCCTTTATCATTACAGTCTTCACATCTTGATTTTTTGACAATTTTTCACAGGGTTACTCATTAATTAGGTCTTTAATTATGGATTAATTAGCAGATGAATTACAATATTCCTTATACTTCCTCAACCCTTGTAGCACTAATATGTTTTCCATCAAGCAGGATAGATGTTACATATGCAAGGGGATTTATTACAGATGTATTCCCCTAGCACTTCAGTGAACTGACTAATTATTCAAAGTGATTCTTCCACTGACAATGAAGCCAATGAAACTCTGGACTGATGTCTGTGACATAAATCCGTTCTTTTTTTTTTTCACTGGCCATTGTTGAAGAGAGATCTAACTCTCATAAGATTGAGAGAGGGCTGTTGTATTTTAAATGTGCATATATTTAAGGCTCTTTCTTGTCAAAGGAAAAACAGAAAGCTCAAATATGTATTACATATTTTTAAAGGTGGTTGAATCTATGAATGTAGGTGTAGTCAGCAGGTGAAAACAATTGTCTTAAAAGGTAGACAACAGAACCCTGGGAAAGCTAGAGCGTGTACTAAGAATCGATTAAAGACTCCCCACTTAATTACCCATGCAAAGACCTATGGCACATAAAATTTCACTCAGTGCCATGGAACAAAACGTGGATGCTTTCACATGCAATTAGATGGTCTAAATTAAGCATAAAATTACAGTCTCAGTTTTCTCAGACCTGTTCTATGCCATCTGTTTTTTTAGCACAACGTTTCATTGACTTATTCTCATTTGTTTTAAGGTTAATGGACCTGGACTATTCCCAGGAAATGAGGCTACTACTCTTACCTTTCATGTACAGGGTCCAGCCTCTGAAGTTATCTGTGCAGATGACAGCATCATAAATGTCCTAACTGAAGCTACAAAAAGATTCTCTAAATTTTAATAATTTCCTTTTGCTCTCAGGGGTCCATTTTCCGTGCATTGGTCTAAGAATCCAATCCTGTCAGCTGTGTCTTCCTCTACTGCAGAAGGAGAGCAAAAACCCATGTCTGACCTATGGCATCAAGCCTCTTAGTCCCATTCCCAGTGTTAGATACTAGATAATTTTATTTGTGTCATGAGTAAAATGCTCATAGCCAGTTCCCAAACAGCAAAATTCTGTGATCTAAGAAGATATGGCAGGAAATTTAGATGAGCAAGAGAAGATGCTGCTTCCAAATACTCCAGCAGCCAAGATTTTTAACATATATGGTCCAAATCCTACCACACAGTCATGATATGGCAGCTGTATTTTATCTTCTCTTTTCCATTACCAAAGCTGTGTCTTTAGCATTTCCCACAAAACCTTCCTGTGCCTGTGGACAAGAGATACAGGTGGCACGGACAGCTGCCCATTCTCCGTGGCACAATTCTCCTCCTTCACCATCTGCCTGAGAAGAGCAATGTGGAATAAACTCTTTGATAGGATCTACCTCTTTGGTTAATGGGCATTATCATCCACCACTGATCCTTGAAACTGATCCCCTGTTAACTACTGTTGAGAGGAAGAGAGCTGGTCAGTACCTTTTAGCCTACAGAAAGTAACATGTCAGTGATAGACAGCACATAAATACTTATGGTAACATAACAACAACAATAGTTACAATATTTGACTTTAAATGATAAGCTGTGTTCACAAAAGATTTAGCAAGTTAGATTTCCTATACCAGTTAGATTAGCTGTAAATGGCCTTAAGAAACTGAAGTTCTATAACTCTTTTAAATTCCGCTCTAAATTTGACAGACAACAAAGATAAATGACCAACCTCTCCAACCATTTTTTATTGAAAATCATTCTCACACCAGCACATGTCCTTGAAATGTAATAGAAAGGGTTTATTACAACTGAGTCATGAAGTGAGTCTTAAAGCTTTCCTAAATTATAAAGTTTGGATTTGTCACAGGTGTAAATCTACTTAGAGGAACTATATATGGGGGTGACTTTTACTATCTTTAAAGCAAAACTATCCAGCAAACACACCACTTTGGACTAATGCTCCATGTTTCAGCTGTTTTTCCCATCAACATTAATATTTAAAAATACTCAGCAGCAATAAAGACCTGATAACAACTTCTCACTTTCCCTGCCATTTCCCATCTTGACACCACATATCTGAAGAAACAAAACACAATAACCAGCAAAACTCTCACTTACCTACTACTAAAGAACACGAGTGTCCAGAGCTCCCGAGTGTACCCTGTGGTTATTCAATTTGGGACACCAAGGTTGTTTATAGCAGCAGCACAGATCATGGCCAGCAAGACCCGTTAGAACCCCACAGCGTGACTAGCCTTCCAAATGTACTAATATGCTATATTTGTAAAGTGAGAACATGATCTGTGATCTTACAGCAGAGACACGGGCAGGATAAAGTATCTACACTGCATGACTCAACACAGGATGAGAAACAACAGTGTTAGGACAGCATCTCATTTGCACCAAGGAAAGTGTGACAGAGACAATGCTACTCAAGTTTATGTATTTTCCTTGGAAAAGGGCAAGGAGAATAAAAAATATATCTATATAGTCTGCATTCGTCTGTTATGGACTACCTCTTTTTCCCCATGTCCAACCAAGTGCAAGAGATAAAGACACACATGCACACAGACACTCACCATGTGGTTGCCATGAGTGACTGATTTACAGCAGATTCTGCCTTTACTTGCTGGTGGCTCACCTTTTTTGTGCCCACTGCTTGGTACTGATGGTAGTATTCCTCCTTACTGTTAGTGCTGCCCCATGGCCCAGCAGGGCAGGGCTGTGGAGAACTGGAGACCATCCCTGCCATGGCACTGTCATCACTGGGGCAGGGGCTGATTGTCCCAGGGGGCTGACATGGGGTCATGGGCCACAGGCAGATGTGCAAGGTCAGTGCAGGGGTGGGAAAAGGGGGGAAGGCAGTGACAGGGAGGCTCGTCAGGGTCCTGGTGATACAGCATGAATGGCTGAAATTTTCTGATTATACCTTTGGTGAAATAAGCCCATTCATTCTTAATTAGAAAATCTTATTCAAAAAATCACTGATTTACACCTAGCCAGAGAAAGAAAGCAAGCACTCTTAGCACAAGGTTTTGGGTCTGATGTTTTAAAAAAATATTTTTTTCATAAGAAACATTTCCAAAAACTGATTTTTATTTCATTTCCTCTTAAATTCAGGCTTTAAATTAAAATATTATTTAATTTTCTGATAAAAAAAGACTGGCATTTTTTAACCATCTCTGTTTATTATTCATCACTGCCAGTAATAATAAGCATTAATTACAGCAGCTGGGCTCGGCTGCAATTTCAGATCCTAGTTTTGCATTGCTGTATTTCCAGTGCCCTCACTAAAATGACATCACTTAGGTATCAATGGAAAGGCAAAAACAGGGAAAACTGAATCATAGATTTAAACATTTCATTTTGTCTTCAAAACTGAAGGAGACAGTATCAGGATTCACTTTGATCTTTTTTGATGCAGTGTTTCCAGGTATGGTGACATACCTGAAGGGTCTGCATCATGAGTCCTTGCTGTTCAATCATCTTATTCTTCACAAACATCAGTGATGAGTGTATTGATCACCACTACCACATCTGACCTGCCTAAGATAGTTTTGTCTTCTGATACATCTGCCCACAAACATGCATATTTTTGCCAAGTAGCTATCTGGGTTTCCTGTAGCAGTGATGCACGCCAGACTTCAGCTGCAAGACCTGATGAAGAAATCACAGAGGAAGACAATAGTTTGGAACAGAGAAAGTGCATCCTTTGTGCTATCAAAAGCATGTTCCATATTCCTGCTTTCTTCTATGCTACCTCAGAAAACATGTTCCTTTGTTTTAGTTCAGAACAAAATAACATTAAATAATTCTTAATTAACAAATTAAGAAACATGTGATCTCTGTCTCACCTTTTCAAGATCCACCAGTTGCTGTACAGGTGTTGCTTTTGTCTAAGGAATGTAAGAGGTTTTGTGCTCTTTAAATCTTCAAATCTTGAAATACTGAGATGTGTCTCAGCAACAACAGCTGACCTAGCAGTTACTTTCCTGGCCTCAGCCAAGGAGTCATAGGTCAGACATTCTTTAAATTACAGTCATGACCTGTTTATGAGAAGGAGAGACTCGGGATGTGTTCTGGAGAAAAAAAGATCAGCTGGTGAAATAGGCATCACCCAAACAAAGGAAAAAAAAAAAAAAAAAAAAAAAAAAAAAGGCTGTGCTATGGAGAAGACACGAAAAATGGGAGAACTGAGGAAGGGCATGAGAGATTTAGAGGAGGTATAAAAAGTGACTGAAGAGATGGTGGGGAAAGAGAGAGAGAGAGACAGAACATATAATATTTTTTAGTGGTGGGTCTCAGTATACTTTACAAAAAAAAGATTAAGGAAAAGGAAAATTGTAAGCTAAGCCAATACCTAGATGTCTGTCCAAAATCAGCTTCATCTGAAGAGTATCTTGCGTCTAAAGCTGCACAAATCCAGTCAAAGAGTAGTTACTCTTGGAGTTAACCGGGGAGCGGTTATAGAGCAAATAGTAGGAAAAGCTTGGATAGTATGGATGACACCACAAATGAGGGAGCAGTAGACAGCACAGACTCACCGAACAGACAGAAGGTTTGTTTGCATCCAACCAAATCTACTGGCAAGCCTTAACCAGTTTGAGGTATGGTTGACTGACAGAGGCTAGTTCCCTCAAAGGCAGTTTCTGCATATTGCATACTACACCCAGTGCAGCAGCAGCAGCATTAGTCTGCCAGAGCCAAACTGGCTTCAGCAAAGTCTCAAACACGGCACTGCACACCTGCCGCAGTGTTCCTCTGGGAACTGCTCCTCATCTGGCTGATCCAGTAGACTGACCAGGGTCTCATATGATACAGCAGTCTACTGAATCATCTTCCTAGATGAGGCACATTGCCTGGGAAGCAGCACTGAAGCAGTCATTTCAGAAAAAGTCAGGTCCATTTTGGCTGCTGGAACTCATTAGGCTCACCAAACTGGAGTCATCACCAAATGGAGATGGATCTTGCACTGAAATTCCTGGCATCCCAGTCTCGGGAACAACACGTAAAAAGGCCCAAGCTGTCACAGTGTGAAGCCAGCTACTCCATGAGACAGCAGCTATATTGCTTCCAGAGATGAGCTTGCCCTGAAAGCAATACAGCCTTGGTCATGAATCACTGTACTCATCTAACCCTGTTACTGTCCTAAAATAGTAGATCCTCCACCCATGACACTGATAAATCCGCAATTCAGCTAATCCAAGTGGGGTAACTGAGAGTTGACTATTAACAAACAAACCCAGGATACTTTTTTTCCACTTCTGCTCTAGCTGGAGTACAAACAATCTCTTCTGTTGTGCCACTTTATAAAAAACTCACAAAGTAAAGGCAATAAAGATACTAAACACAATCTACTGTACAAATGATTGCTATAAATAATCAATTGCAATATATATGCTTATTTTTCTGCTCTCTCTTCCTTGTCAATTCTACTGTGGATAATAATATGCAATTAAATTAAGGTCAGTAGAAGACTTTGGACATTCAGGTGAGTGTCTAGGTAACACAGGCTTCAGCCAAGACCTAGCATGTGTGGAAGTGGGAACCACATTTAGTGTAGACAAGTCACCTTCACACTAATACTTCAGACAAAAAAAACTAACAACAGAAGTTCTAGCATAGCTGTCATCAGAAGACCTACTAAAAGAAAATACATGACAATTAACAGCTTTGTAGGGACATATTTTCTATAAGCATACATCAAAGAAAAATCTATGAGAAGACTTACACAAATTCAGGCTGAAGAGGGGACAAAACTTGTTATACTAATTGATCAAGTGGCAAACAGAACTGTTCAGCAAAACAAAATATTTTTGCTTGTTGCTTTGTTTTCACACCAGCCATGTGGCCTTCAGTCTAAAGCTGTCAGAGCTGTAGAATAACTGTAATAATACTGCAGAATCCATAATTCATGTTACAAATCACTTCAGCAAGGCAGATTCTTATATCTGTGACCTTTCACAGAAAGGGTCAATCCTTTCTGACAAAATCTCAGTATGCACCAAGGGAAAGATCCAATTTATAAATCCTGACAGAGCTACAGCCCAGACACAGCTGTTCTGAAATGTGCCCTGAACATTAGTATGATAGGCAAAGACTCAGGCAATGTTTATTATTCTGGGCTGTGGGTAACACCATCTTGCTGTCCAACCTGCGCTATGAAGCCTTTTGTGCAGACTTACCTCTGCTCTCACACAAGTGCTTCAGAAGGCTTGGCTTACGGCTCAGCTTAAGGGTTTTTTTTATGAGGTTGCATAGTTCTGCTGACAACAAACCCTTCCTCTGCTGCTGTTTAGGGACTTCATCATGGACTCCGTTGACATAGTAAGTAAGTCCTCAAGAGTCACAGCTCCCAAGTGATCTGGGAATAAGCAACTCTCAAAGAACCACAAGATGCCTATAGAGTTGTCCCCGTTATTTCATAAATGTCTTAAAAATAATTGTAGTTCATTGAGACTGTTTGTCTGGAGGTAAATTGCCCTCCAGTAAATCATGACAGAAAGAATGTGTAAGAGTTTCTGAAGGATTTTGCAAGCACTGTGAGGAAGAAATATAACATTTAAAATCAAGAGTTGTATAAGACACCACAGACTTTGCCAGATTCTTTGAGTAGACAACAAGGCTGTAACTGAGTTCTTCCCAGGATGTTGTTAACAAGGTTATAAGGGATCCCAAGATGAAACCATGTCAGTATTGATATTAGCATGTGCATTTGACAGTCAGCGTTCCATGTCAAAGATGTTAGAAGAGGTAAGTGGAAGCACAGCTTTACTCAACATTGGGCTCCTTTTAGACCTACTTACACTTGTACTTGATTTGAACTGAATCACCTCATTTAAGAAGCATTTTCTGAGCAAAATAATGGATATGTTATCTATTGATCTCTCTCTTATTACACCTAATTGTGCAACAAATTAAAGGCACAGCAGTTCACTGGTGTGAACAAACAAAAATGAGATGTGTTACATTTGATTGACCAGCAATTGCTGAGAACAGGAGGCTTTCTGGTAGGAGCCAAGCTCAGTAGACAGCCTCATTAGATGTGTCATTAAAGGGAGTGAACCATAGCTATCTGTCCACCCTGACCAAGCCAGTGAAGTAGCGCATGCTCTTTACAAGGAACTATATCTTCGTCTAGGTGCAATAGGGCTCTACCTAGGGATAGAAGCTCACTGTTTTCCAAGGACAAATAAACATGGAAGAAGAAGGGAAAACACAGGAAAACTCAGTTCACCTTATAGTCACTGTTGTCCACCTGGTGCACTGGAGCAAACAGACCAGTGGGCTGTCAAATGCATCCTGCCATGGCAGCCTATTCAGGTAGTATGTCTCAGAGGACAAGACGACTCGCGGACACTGTGAAAATCACACCGCATCATAGCTCCCCACATATTTATGGCTCATGCCCTGTTGCACTCCCCTATGATACAATAAAGAAAATCAAACATACTCTGAGCCAGCTATGAAGCAGCACACACAGTGTTTTCACCCCACTCCTGCAGCCCTGCTGCTTTACAAAACCACAACAGAAAAGGATGTTTTTAAGAACGAAACAAATGGTGCCATCTACTGTCCAAATAACAGGGACACCTAGCTCGTTGCATCTGTACCATTGAACCCTGGGTTTTTTCCACTTTCAGCAATACTATTATGGAGAGATTAATACAAATATCAGGTGTTTTCTCTATTTCTGTGTACCACATGCAGCCACAGAGATAAATCTGCTTTGGCAATCTATTTTGCAGAATACATGCAAGAACAAGTTACGAGAACATGTAATGCTGTGGCATGACTGCCTTGTCCCACTAATCCCACTGTAGTCATGTATACAGTATGCAGTACACAGTAGTCTATGTCTCTATTACTAGGCTACAGGCAGTAATTTTCCTGGAGGAACAACATGCAGGAGTATAGCTACAGATAGAAAAGAAAGAGAGAGAGGGAAGCTGTTTCTGTTTTCTAATCCAGAAACATGTTCTTATTTTTAATTCCTGACCTGATGCTAGTAAGCTAAAAAGTTCTCCAGTAAGCAACCTTTGAGATTTAACCTTTTTTTGTAGACAGCATGCTTTGTAAGCATTCCTTAAATACCTCAAGCTTGGAATTAATTGCCACAAGAAGACACAAAAGCAAATAAGAAAATAGAACTGGCCTTTATAGAACCCTGAATCAAAGGGCAATGAACTTGAATTTGATTAAATAGAGGAACAGAGACACCAAATAATTAAAAAAACACACAAAAGGTCGTTGTAGTTTCCTCATGAAAACTGTGTCAGGTCAGCAAGTGAGGAAAATCTGTGACACCAGAAAACAAATTTGCCCTGGAGTGCCAGGTGCTCACTCCTGTCTTTAGATGGGAAAAGATTTAATCTGACCTCATATTGCCGTTCTAACACATGGTTAATCAAAGGAACCTGAACTGAAGGTTCACAGTGAAGTCTGGAATTCTGACCCATGACCAGGGATTGCCCACCAGGACAGCAAACACCCTTGTGCCTCTCATTGCCTGTTTCCTGCCTATGAACAGTGTTGGTAAAGGAGTAGACCATGAAGGGGCTCTGAAGCATGTTTGCAGACATTTTGAGGTTGGCTGGCACCAGTTTCAATTTACCTAAAAACACTAAGTAGTTTTAACATTTTGCTTACTCAGGAGCCACCTCTTGGACTATACATGAGCCAGAAGAATGAGTTAATTACAATAAAGTTGTAACCCAGGTGGCTTAAATAGAAAATTTACCTCAAGAGTTTTTAAAATTTGTTTCATGCTCACTTGCAGCTAGCCACCTCTTCTACTCCTACCTGCACAATATTATTGAGCTTTTGCCTAATTCTTATCATAACTTTATACAGTAAGACAGTGCCATGGGGAAAAGCAGTTTAATCCATATATACAAACTATGAGCAGAAGTGGGAATCTGGACATGTTCTTCTCTAACAAAAGAAACTTTCACATAAGCACAGCAAAAAAAAAGTGCTGAGCGAGTTCTCAACTCAGTGTCATGCTACTGATTGTAGATTAAATTTCAATCACATCCCATGACTCAATAAATATGACAACAGTTCAAGTGAATTTCTGTGACGGGTTGGCCCTTGGCTGGGGCCAAACCACACACATCCACTCACACAGTCCTCTCCCCCACCCAATTGTAGGGTAGAGAATTAAAGAAGTAAATTAAAAAGATTCTGACTGGGCAGAACCAGCCCGATTAGCAGATCCTCTAGTGTTGACTAGCCAAGTGACTTTTGCTAAATGTGTATCCCAGTTTTGGGGGTACAAGAAAAAAAAAGACTCGTGGGTTGAGATAAGGACAATTTAATAACTATACTACAAAACTAAACTACAATAATATTGAAAATAATACTATATACAAATATACAATGTGATACACAGTGATACTGCCCCCCCACCAGCACCTGATGACCAAATGCCCAGCCCACTCCCTGCCAACGGCCACCCCCCACCTGATGACCAAAGGCTCAGCCTAACGATCTAACGATCGAGCTGACTAACGACTAACGATCACCAGGAACTACACTCACGATTCCTTCAAATGGGGGGAGGTGCACCGCTCCCGGAGGCACTCACGGAACGGAGATAACAGCCCAAGCGTCCCAGAACCGAGAGCTGACCAAAACAAGGGAAAACCGACCACCTGGCCACAGCTAATGATCCCCCTGGAGGGGGAGGATCCTGAAACTCACGGACGGAGATAACTAGTGGCCCGGGCCTATAGCTACAGGCATGTACAGGGGGAGGGGGGAAGGCCTTGGGAGAGTGAATGCAGGCAGCCGAAGCGAGATGATCCGGAGCCCAAGGGAAGCAAAAGAGAGAGATCTCCCGGAAGGGTCCTCACCTATATATTGGGTGTCACGTATATGGTATGGAACAAACAATTGGTTAGTCTGGTTCTCAGTCTTAACCTGAGAGCAAATCCCAGACTAGCAGATGGACTGTGTCTCTTCGCTTGTCTGCCAACCTTGGCAGCAGAACAAAACACCGGTTATCAGCTTTTCTGCTGAGCACAAATCCAAAACACAGCCTCTTGCTAGCTATCTACAAAGAAGAGAAAAAAAAATTAACTCTTCTACTTAACCCACAACAACTTCTTACACTTGCAGCCCAGATGAAAGGGCCATTGGACAAGGATGATTTATAATTTCAAAGTGACACATAAGAAGCTAGCCCAAACTAGGGCAATAAAGCTCAATCTAGAGTAGTAATGAAAGCTTTCTAGTTATTCTGGGTCTTGTACCATCAGAGTTAGTTAAGGTAATTTTGTAATGCTTCTCTCTGCTCTTTATTACTGCTCTATACTGCAGACAGAGCTGAAAGAAATTATACTGAATTAAACTTCAGCCTCAAAAGATGACATTTTAACTTGGCAATTGTAAAGATTTTGGGAAGTCTGGGCTGCGTAAAGAGAAGCATGGTCAGCAGGTCAAGGGAAGTAATTCTCCCGCTCTACTCTGCTCTGGTGAGACCCCACCGGGAGTACTGTGTCCAACACTGGAGCCCTCAGCACAGGAAGGACATGGACCTGTTGTAGCAGGTCCAGAGGAGGGCCACGAAAATGATCAAAGGCCTGGAACACCTCCCCTGTGAGGAGAGGCTGAGCTGGGGTTGTTCAACTTGGAGGAGACTCCAAGGAGACCTGATTGTGGCCTTTCAGTACCTAAAGGGGGCTTAGAAGAAAGACGGGGATAAAATTTAGACAGGGCCTGTAGAAATAGGACATGGGGTAATGATTTTAAACTAAAAGAGGAGAGGTTTAAACCAGATATAAGGAAGAAATATTTTACACTTAGGGTGGTGAAACAGTGGAACAGGTTGCCCAGGGAGGTGGTAAATGCCCTGTCCCTGGAAAGGCTGGGTTGGATGGGGCTCTGGGAAACCTGATCTGGTAGAAGATGTTCCTGCTTACTCCAGGGGAGTTGGACTAGATGACATCCATAGTCCCTTCCAACTCAAACTATTCTATGATTCTAAGAGCCCCAAAAGGAAGAGAAAGAACTTATTTGTGCCAGTCTGATGGGTTGTTAATGGTTTTTGTTCATATAGAGTGCTGGGTTTTAACTTAAAAGAACAGAAATACAAAGACCAAGAATAAGAATGGAGTCCTGCAGGTGGATAAGGAGGAGTTTAAATTTGATGAACATTCTTAGCACACATTAATGTTGATAAGGTAATTCACCAGAAACAGTCAGGCATCTTTTCTATACATGGTTCATGTGGCTAGTTAACAGAAGGCAGATGCCACTGAATCAAATATTTAGCAGGAATGAATTACACCCTCTGGCAAAAGAGACACTATTCTGCAAGGACATAGTCACCAAGTTTATTGACCGCACAGCCTATAAATTTTCACATGGCCAGAAGACAAAAGACATATATCCCCATGTCATGAAGACCTGAGGGCCTGGGGAGCTCCAGGGATAGTATACAGGGTGGAGGTGACACCCAGTTCCAGGAGTCCCACCACTTAGCTGCAGAAGAGCCAGGAAAGGGTTTAGCAGGTGCTGTGGTTCAAAAATGACTGCTGACACTGGTCCTAACAGCCCTTTCTGGATCCCCCTGCCCAGTCAGATATATTAATTCTGTGCCCACACAGACCAACCACCAGTTATGTGCCATAGTCTCCAGATAGGACACACACTTGAAGATCTTGCCAGCTATGCAGAGGAAAAGCTCCACACCAGCCAGTTCTGTACTAACGGCATACTAACAACAGTGCTATCCATTACCAGTACAGTTTTAAGCAGTTGAGCTTTGTATTGTCAACAACAGCAAATATTAAAGGTGCTACAATCATTAAATATATATTACCTTTCAGTCTGTCAAGCCAGCATTACAAGATGGGGCAGTGGCAATTACAAAAGGTAATTACAGGTAGAGACAAAGCAGTTTATCACAGCAGATAATGAATTGCAAGAAGAGATGAAGGACCCTTATTCTGTCTGGGCAATTCATACAGATTAAGCAATAACTTTAAAATAATTAACCTAATAGAATATAATGATTTTTTAAAACAGTTTAAATGGTGTTTAATTTGTTCAAATGAACTATCCCATTAAGATCTAAATTCATCATTTTGATTTGGAAGGGAAGCCTTAATAAGCCCAACCTTTAGCACAGCTTTAATAACTGCATTACAGATTTATAGATGAATGTCTGAGGAGGAAGATCCTAGCACAATGACCTCATAACTAGAGCTGGTAATAATTTCTCAGAAAGTTTAAAATAAGAGAGATCGGTAAGAATCTTAATAGAAATATTTTGCTGTTTTTAATTATTTCCAATAACAGATAAAAGTACAATTATGCTAGGACTGTAAGACATTATGATTTGTAGTAACAAAATTCTAAGCATCTAACACAGTTATTCAGAAAAGCATATGAAGTGCTTAGCTACTACAATGGAAATAACAAAATATCCCAAAAAGAAGAGGTATTATTCAAGTAGCCTCTTATAGATAGCCACTGTAGTGAAAACACCTTTTAAGAAGGTCCTTTCAAGACCAGGGGCTTTTGAATGTGGTCCACTACTACCGCAGGCACCAGTCAGACAGTGTTTTTCACCACCTGATCAAACTCTACCAGCACTATTGAAAAAGAGGCTCCCACACCTCATTTATTTGGAGGTGAGGAGCCCTTTCCTTGTGTCCTGCCAATAATTACTCAGAGAGTTTGTTCTGGGACAGATTGATGGGTTATGCAGAGGCTTGCACAGCACTGATCCACAACAACACAGGAGCGGAATAAAGGATACCGCTATCAGATTCCTTGACTCTGCAATAATTACCAAACAACACAGGACTAGAACTAGGAAAAATATATACTGTGTCAAAAACAGAGCAATTAAAACCGATATTTCTCTGTACATGGGAAGAAAAAGGGATTTAAGCAGCTCTTTACTCTGTATCCACAAGCAGTGGGTGCCAAAAACAAAGGGAGAGAATAGGCTGTTTTCTGGCCATCATTGATTGTCAGGTAGTTTATGTTTTAAACAGTTTTTCATTAGCTCTGATAAGGCTAGCTGGAAGACTGTATTTCAGAGATTTGAAATCTGCATTGCAAACAAATAATGAAGGAGTGAGCATGGAAAATAAGATAAAAGTTTTTAACAAGATGAAAAGTCATTTTGTGACCTATTCAGGTTTGGAGATCCTGTTTTTTCACTAGTGGAGGGCTACATGAGTCCCTTGATAGAGGGAATAATAAGCAGAAGCTGGGATAAAACCTGCCAGAAAAAGGAGAAAACCTACCAGGCCTGCTTCAGTCATCTTAACTTTTTCTCTGCCCTGGACATGTACCTCCACCTTTTCTGCTGTCACTGCACTGTTCTGCTGTCACTACTTGCATTGTTCCAGAGACAGCAAGTTTAGGGAGGTAAAGCATCTGGGGAAAAAATCCAACTCTTTTTGCAGTGTTAGTTTATGTCTGGTTAACTCCCCACCTGGCAAACCTCAGTCTCCGAAGAGCACCAGCAGCAGCAGCAAAACAAAGGTGTCCCACACAAACATGTTTCTAGGTAAGTAGGACCATGGAAAAGCCAACTTAGCTCAACTCTTGGAGAACTGAAATGTCAGCACAGTCTAGGACAAACAACCACAACTTTTTTGGACTGCTGAGAAGAAAGGTAGTGAGCTTAATGTTACTGAACAGATTTTAAAAGAGGCTTCAGAAAAGCCCCAGGAACTCCAAAGACCTTTCTGGCCTCTATCAGGAGATTGTACGTAGGTATTTGAAATTACATATTTTTAATACTGACAGTTAACTATAAATATTGATAGGTTTGGTTCAAGTGTGGACAACTGCATCGTGACAAAGTTCCAGTAAAGACCAGTGAGAACTGCCTGCTGTGCTGTGCTTGTCCTCTGCAGTGATCATCAGCTACATAACCAGGAAGTTAAAACATCAGACCTTTGTTTTGCTCTAAGTGATTTCTGACCAATGTATCCAGAGCATCTCTTAGGAACCATTATTTCCCTGTTTCTGCTGGTCCACACAAACAGTAGTTTGCTGGTATAAGATCTTGGGAGCCATATTCAAAGTTTTCACTATGTCTTCAAGTATCTGTTTTGGAAGAGAACAACATACACCACATCAGTTTCTGCACATAGACCTGAAGTCTGAGCAGCACATAAACATGTCTTCAGGCCTTATTTCTCTATAATGGCATGTAGTCCAAGTCTGAATGTAGGGTTTAAGGCACGATTTCATGAAACAAGGTGAACTGACTTGAAGTTCAATGTCATTGACAGGAAGAGGTCTTAATGTCCCTTTTTAGGTCCTAATTCCTTCCCTGGTCCCAGCTGTATACTCCCACCATTAACTTTGTGCCAGCTCTGGCCATCATTCCTCTCTGCGAGCTTCTTATTAACTTAGAAGAAAACTGCTCCAGCAATATATATAGGTAGCATTCTGAGAGACAAATGAGTTCTGTATAGGGTTTCTGAATCTAATGCATACCAGCACAACTGGGCTGCTCAGATAGGAGTGGGAAGAAAAAGAGCAGAGAGGCAGAGGGAGATTTCCCCTATCAGTGGCAGAAAGATTTTATATTCAGTTCAGCAGGATATGAAAATAGTTTAAAAAAAAAAAATTAGGGGCTGAAGGGCGGGGGTGGAAGGTGAAAAGGCATGTCATAACACTGTTAGTTTTGTCTTAAGTCATAAATGCTTGGTACAAACTTGGACGAGATGGCATTCACTTTCTCCTCTGGAGTCATATTACTTTACTATCTAACTCAGCATCATTTAACACTCCGTGTCCATATAATCCCCCACGATTTAAATGTATTTATATTTAGATAGGGGAAAAACTCATCGTATATTTACTGACACAGATGATTTTGCCTGAATGCATATCCTGGCAATTGTAAATGCAGCTGTGGCTAAGACATAGATTTACAGGATCTCTAAGTTACCACACATTTGATACATTCATAGCACCCTGTCTAAACTGTTTCCTGAAGAGTACAGAAAACATGCTGAGAAAAACATAATTTATTATATTCAGTTTATATAACTAGGAACTTAACTTGCATAGTTCCACTGACCTCAGCACATACCCATTTTTTAATGTCTATCAGACTAACATAAAATGTAATACATCTTTACAGATACGAATCATAAAAAAAATGCTGTTGGCCTGCTGGACAGTCCTCGTCCTAGCATACTTACTGAAAGGTCTTAATAATTGTGGACTGTTATCGCGTCACAGATGAGAGAGGCTGTGATGGTTCTGACCCAGTTTTTAGGATCCAACATTTCACATTTACACGTTTAGCCAACTCTATCCCCAAGGTGAATTTAATGGATTGCTGAGCTGGTGTTGAGCTGACACAGACTGCTGACAGCAACAGAAGCCATGCTTCCTACTCTCTCCTTTTCCACATCCCCTTCCCACCTCCGCTGCCAAGAAACCAGGAAACACCCAGTCTGATATCAGTTGAGACAATTCAAGTCACAGGCCAAAGAAATAAAAAGACTTCTTCTTGTTTTTCAGTGTGTTTTCTGTCTGAAAGGATGGGACAAAGTGATCAGCTAGTGACTAGAAGTGGTTCATGGGACACAAGCAGTTCACATATTCTCTGTTACACAGCATGACCCACCCTGTCTAATCCAGAAAGAACCGCGTCACATCAGTAGCAAGGAATACATGGGGAAGAAAAAAGTCTCTGCACTCACTCACACACCATGGACCTCCTATATTTGTACCACAGTATGTATGATGTAGCAACTAACACGCTGACTTCATTGTTCTGAAGCACAGCCTCTTCCAGTTCTGGCACAACAGTGAAATCGTCCAAAAAGCATGAACAATAGTATGAATATATCCAGTCCAAAACTGACTTTGGTGTTTAAAATCAGGGTTCACCACAAGAAATTTGGGTGCATTCAAGTGTAAACCTGTCTGAAGGGTTATAAATTGCAAGCTCACACAAACTGGTTCTTATATATACATATCCATATTTTAAAAAATAACATTAATCCCTTTTTAATCAAACTTGGAAAGGTGCACACAGCTGGAAAACTTGGCACATTTGTGTGGAGGAGCTGATAACTGCTATCACTACCTCCTCATTGACTCTTCATTGGCAGCTTCAGCTTCTTGCAGGTCTGCAAGCATTGATCTAAAATGGCCTGTAACAATGCCAGCTCAATTTAACACCTAGAAGTTGAAGCTAGTAAGAACAGAAGGTAAGGAAAAAACTATGCAAGTGCTACACGGGAGTCTATGACTTGAAGATATGTCTCTGTACATCCTGGAAGAGACATTGCTACTCCTTTCCTGTAGATTTCTCTTTTTGCTTTGTATGAAAACCAGGGAAATACATAAGCTCCCAAGGAATGTTGGTATCCCAGAGTAAAATTTCAGTAACCACCTATTTCTATTTGGCCTTTAAAGTTCTATTTCCTCAAGTTACCAGGCAAGTCATTTTGCATTTTGCTCACATAGCTTTTCACATAAGAAAAAGAGACACTTGTTTCTCCAAAGACTGCAGTACAGTCAGTCATTCTGTTGTGGGCTCAGGAAACTGCACAAATTCTGTAACAACTATCCCAAAGAGCTGCAGAGGATGGCAAACGCAAAACATCAACAGTGATGACTCACGGGGCCACTGCTAGATTTCAACAGCAGTGGAACTGGCTGATTATTAGCCCCCATATGAAATGACATTAATATTTCCTCAATGGATGTATGGCTTCTAGCCCTTTATTCTCTATTGCTTGACCTTGTGTTGTGCCCCTGTGTTGCAAAATGGGTGCATTTTCATACCATTTATCCCAAAGGGCTGGGTCCTTTGACATGGCAATTTATGTATAATTTACAATGCCCACAAAGCTTTGGTGACTTGTGTTAGATTTAAAGAGCCTTAGCCACCTACCTGACATTCACCTGATGATTTGTTCAAATTTAAACTTTACAAGTGCAAATTTCCTTGAGACAGGCACCCATCTGCATACAAGGCAAGGTTTCCATACAAGGCTTTTCATTCTGTATTGGCTTGGCTGATCCTTAAACCTACCTAGAAATACTGTGATTTCATGAGGCTTTGACACAACTAAAGACTTCCCAGTTTGAAGCAGCTTTCAGTTCCATGCCCAAGTGATGTCTAGGGCCCCTGTTTGGGAAGGAGAGGATTGGATCAGCTTTCAAAACTGTCTGCCACTGCATAATTCAACCCCATTGAGACACCCTAGACTTAATGTACTTAGCATTTCTTTTAAAAGATGAGAAATTATTCAACTCATTGATGCAGTATGTATTTCCTGGAATGTGTTACACATGTTTTTTTTCATTCACAAAAGTCTTCCTGCACTACCTGCTGTCTTTCCAAAGTCTTCTTAGGGCAATTATGCCTGCATAGGTATAAATAAATCTTCATCCCGCATGTATCAGTGAAATTGCATCTGCCTCTGACACCTGCTACACAATGTGTGCAGTACTGGGGTAGTACATGCCAGAATGAGGCACAAGCAGCCTGTATCTGCTGTGACATATGTTCATTCAGGTGAGCTGTAGTGGAGATATCCATACTGGGAGTGGGGGGTAGACAGGTGATAATTGCCTTTCAATTGTTTATTGACTGACTTGCTAGGCAGGAAAGCAGAAGTAGCAGCTTCTAAGTCTTACAGGACACAACTTGGAAAGCTGCTTCAAGTTCTCACAGTGATTTGTTCTTGAAACAGATGATGGTAAGGAATGGCTAGAGGGACTTGACAACAGAATATTCTGTCATTTCTTCCTTGGTTTTGAAAAGCTACAGAGGATAATGAGTAAGAGCCTCCCTACTAGGCTAGAAAGGTCAAGATCCTCTTTGCAGCTCTGTCAGTGTTCTTGACTGATTTTTTTACTAACCAAAGGGAAAAGATTTCTCTGTTTTATTAGTGGGTTGAACTTAGTTAACATGAACTTTTGCTAATTATTTTTTTAAAATCATATATATACCTGCTTTGAGAGATTCCTCCACATTTCCCACTTATGCTGCAACTTAGACTTGTCCTTTGTATCTCTGCTGAGCCCCCTTTTGTATCTTATATTTGCTTGGGTTCTGCTCCTGTTCTCTGTCACAGTGAAGCTGGGACTGGTAACTGGTAAGAGCCTTTTCACTGACAGTATGCTAGGTAGGATTTGAAAATACTTCCTTTTTTTTTTCTTATAGTATACTTTTATTTTTTAAAAGCAAGAGCACAACAGAAGTCATCCACAGAACTGGACAGATACAGTTGCTTTAGGACACAATCACACCGGAGATATTTTGGATTCTCCCTGGAATTATTTAATAGCACAAATATATTTTCAAAGTTATATTATCAGCTACCTGTCCTTGGCCTCATAGACAGTAACTTCCTGTGTTATCCCGTGATTAAGAAATATGCACCAGAGCAACCTTTTTGCCATAGGAATTGTGGCAACATGGCTGAATAATTCACACTATCTACCCTAGTGACTTTCACCTCTGCCTCTTCTCTTGCTAATTGTGTGGAGTTTTAATGCCTCTTCAACGAGTAACTGAACACCTAACTTCTCTGTCTGTATTTAATTTCTAAAGTTTTGTTTGACCACCATACTTGCTCTGCATGTTTTTAGTCCTTAATTTAGATACCTTGCTCTTATTTTAAAATTATTCTAACATAAATGCTCAGTATTTCTGGAATACTTCTTGTAGGAAAGTATTTCTGCTGCTAGTAGGTTTTCTCACTTTAGAAAACTTACAATAAAGGAGGACCACCAGTTATGACAACTGAAATGTGTAACCTACTTACGTATTCACCAGCTTCTACTGGAAACTGCTAAAAGTCTTTCATGTTGGAGGTCAGAGAGAGATTGCTGTTTTAAAGAACCGGTTTTCCGAACACTTGAAGAAANGACAATAAATTAATACAGCTCCCCAACCACTGCAGACTAGGATGATTTTTTACCCAAAATGTTTTTACAGAGCCATTTCCTTCTTTCACCCTGACTTCAATCAGGCAATAACATGAGGAAAATATAGTACTGAAGGACAACCCTGTTTCTCAGCCTCTGCTGGAAGAATACCAAGCAATTACAGAGCCACAAAAAACAGGGGAGGCAAGACACTAAGAGGTCATCTTATCGTCCTGCCCTCTGATCCAGGGCAGGATGAAGAACACCGAAAAGCAATATAGTCCTTGTACAACAGACATTTCCAATATTTCTTTGTTTTAAAATATCTTCTTTTTTCCCTAGTTCATTGTATATCAATACAATTGAAGGGACATCAGTATTTATAACTCAGATGATGGCAGACATAAGAACACATGCATATGTGAAGATAGCATTTAGGAGTGTAACACTGCTTTTATCAAAATTTCACAGGCAAGTTGTTCAATTTGTTAAACTTTGCTGTAAAAAAATGAAGAACTTGTATTTTGGGCAAAATGAACAGAAAACATAAAGGAAATTTTTTTTAAGTTTACATTTTACTGGTTTACAAGTAGGCTCATTTTAAAAGCACTGTCTTTCTATGCTTAACATAGACTGTAGTGCTGTTATCTGTGGTGGAAAGGAACTAACACCTCTCTATACAAGTGTGTTTGTAGGACTGTGCATAGCATATATTTCAAGATGGTTGTGCTAAGTAAATTGCCTTCAGAGACTGTAACAGCAGATACATAGTATGCATTTTCTCACTAAGCAGGATCTTAAACTGTTAGATTGCAGAAGACAGCTGACATCAACATTACAACTAGGACATCAAACATGTTAAAAATTATCTCAGAGAAACCCAATACCACAAGAAAGCTCTCTAGTTAGTTGAGGGGGTGAAATGCTAAATCAAAACTCTGTGTTAATAAAACGACGAGAAAGGGAAAATCTAGGTTTATGAAAAGATTATTATAGTAAACTACCTAGAAGTCCAAGAATCTGACTTTTACCTACCAGGTAAAGAACAAACGGCTCTACTAGCTTCCACTATCTTCTATCTTCTGAATGCAACTGTTAGCAGCTATTCACAGCTCCTTTCAAATATCCTGTGCTCCTGAGTGCCCGCCAGAAATGCATTCCAATGACTCAAAAAGGTTTTTTGAATAGAAGGGAAAATTTGCATGTTCACTGCTGAAAGAATTCCTCCTTTTGATTTAGGGTTGCAGAGTAAAGTAAGGATATAGAGTAGATTCTCAAAATACTTTCCCAGAGTGTTACCAGCAGAAAACATCTGTGGTTTTTTTTCACA
>VZTO01012867.1:58740-132249 GCA_013400615.1 Syrrhaptes paradoxus
TAAAGTGAGATTTCAGAGTTGGGTTTTGTTCTTTTAACAGAAAAGTTTTGTAGAACCTGACCAGCAACATCAGCTTCTCCCAGCTGTTTTAACAGTCCTGAGAAACGGATGGAGATATTTCTTCTAAAGCTGTGGCTTTCTGTACCTGTAGAGATCTACTTTTATCACTGTGGAAAATGTAACAGAGAAATCAAGCAGACTGTCAGCAGACCTCAAGTTGCTCTCCAGGGTTCTTCACACTCTTTTGTGAGGGGAGAAAAGGGGAAGGGGGGGGATTTACAAATAAAGATTTTGACACATGATAACAATTTCTACAAGTGTATAGAGAAGATATTTGTTCCCTTAAAAATTTGTAGGTTTTTCATGGACATCTAGAGAAGTTTATTAGTTATGTCTCTAATTCCCCAAATTATCTTCCTTAAGAGGAATGGAATGTTTTAAGTAGTGTTTTTTTCTCAGAAGTACTGACAGGTAAAAGATAATACACATATATTTTTAGGAAAGACTCTAGGGGTTTCCTAGTCACTACTCACTAATTTCCTAGTCACTAGTTTCAGCGACTGATATGAAAGCTAAAATCGCAAATTAAGTAATGTAGTGCCCACTTAAACAGTTCAAATAACTACCTATCAAACCCTTTTTGCTAGGCAACTAAATGACTTTTCTTATGACTGTTCTTCAGATAACTGAAGTCACTACTCTTCACACCTGGGAGGTTTTACTTTCTCTATCATCTCATCAAGAAGTTTAATCCGAATGTCACTTAGCCTTACTTTTCTGTGTATGCTTGTCTCCTCCAGAAGCGTTCCCTCCATTCGTGTGCAAATGCAATGGAAGAATTACAAATCCAATTGTGTTAAAACCTGCTGTTTCAGCTGCCTCCATTTCTGTACTTCAATCATGGCAAAACAAAGTCCAAAATATTTTCCCAGGGCCTCCCTTCAATTGTTTACTTCTTACCAGAAGCTTACACTTTTAATAAAAAAAAAAAATATTTTGCATCCTTAAAGTCTTATGTTTCCTCTGTTGCTCCTTGAACTGTTTACAGTTTTCAAACTTCACATTTGTCTACAGTTGACACTTTGTGTTTTAAGAATACGTTCTATACAAAAGCATTTCTACAGCATAACACTTGCTGGACTTTCTGTTGAGCTGCAGACTTTTAAACATGGCTGATTTTTATCTCTGCGTGGCCATTTCCTGATTTGCATAGACCACTGAATCAGACTCTTCCACGTGTGTACACAGGCAGTCTTTTCTAAGAATGGCTGTAATGGGCAATAGCTTGTGCCTTCACAACTGCTAATAGGGTGTGATTTTCCATGAAAAGCAAATTCCCCCTGTGTAGGGGCTGTAAGATGGTCAGCCTTTGTTTCAATCAAAGCAATGGCAAAATATAGCTACAAAGACCTATTACGGAAACGCTCTGACCTTCAGCTTCCAATAATGTCCTAAATTGCTAATTGAAGGGATTTCTGGTAAATTAGCAACTACAGATTTCACATGTATGCTTTACAACGACATCTCCTTGGCCTAAATGAAACATGAAGATCTCACAAAGATCAGTCCAATATAAAGAGAGTGAAGAATAGATCCTACCATTGGGAAGATGGCAACTTATATCAGGCAAAACAGAAAAATGAGGGATGAATCAAAATTCATCATTGTTTTAAAGCGGTAAAACTGAGATCCAGAGACAAAGCTCTGGAGCANTAAGAATTAACTCTTAACAGCAGGAAAGCTGTAGCCCAAATAATTAAAAAAAATAATATATATTACAGGAGCATACAAAAAAAAAAAAAAAAAATTTTGACCTGCTTTTGAGTTTCTTGACTTCTCTTTCTCTCCTAGGTTCCTTTCTAGTTTCTAATCTCATTACTGCTGTAGATACCTTCTAAATAGGTTAATAGACTGCTGCTGTGAAAATCCATCTAGGCAATCAGTCTTCTGTTTAAAGCAGTCAAGTGAATCTTTAAATTAAAAATGGGGCCTGTATCGAAATGTTAGGTCTAAGGACCTTTACCTGGTGGGACAGACTGGATACAGGGCTCTAAAGTCATACTTCATGGTCCTTTTTTGAGCTGTTCAGTTATCTCACCTTGCATGCAACCAACAAGGAGTGGTTTCTCACTTGTTGCTCAAGTGTTTCTAACAGAAAAACAAGTATTCATGCAGATGTATATTAAATAGAAATGACCACTGCTAATTAATTGATGTCAGACCTAATCTTTTCAGTAGGTGAACTGAAAAGTTCAACAACCTGCCTATACATCACATGGATAATTAGGTCCAGATTCTCTTTGGTGATTAGGCATTGGTCCCCCTTCAGTTCAGGAGGAAAAGTAAGACATGGCAATGCCTTTGGGTGACTCCAAAAATTGTGTCAAAGTATACAGTAGGCTAAAAAACATAAAATAAAAATGCGAAATAAAAATGTGCTTTGCATCCCCTGTTGTTCCTAAATATACCTTTTATGTAGTGGACACCCCTGAAAAAGGAGCAGACGTACTGACACAAACACACTTAAATACCACTATAGGTTCAGGCTCAGCTTCCAGATATTGAATGGTAGCAGGTGGAAAACAGCAGCACTATTATCCAGTCAGCCTTGTACTGAATACTGAAAGATGTGAAAGCCTTGCTTGAAATAACCCAGTTGTTAACAGCATCCCTGATATAAACTGAAACAAAGGGGCTTCCAGGGAGAGGATGATGGCAAGCATTCCTTCAGCAATTCCTTCCAAGAGTTGTAGCTGTAGCAGGAGGTTCTGTCTATGATACATCTCATAAGAGTCTTCATTATGTTGTGATAAACTAGAAAAAAAACTTGGAGGAACCCCAACTAATACCTCACACCAAATCTAACCTCTGTGAGTCCCAAACCAGAACAGGACAAAAAATGGTATACCGTCAAAGTCTGGGACGAAGCTCACCTCTTTGTGCTTCTCAGAAAACTATAATGGGGGCAGATAGTATCAACAAATGCATATAAGCAGAAGAAAAAAACCCATGTCCACCACTGTAAACATGAATAAGGGACTGCAAGGACATCCAACAGCACAATGTTGATCTTAAAGGGACTTTGGTAGTACAGGTTTAGTGGAAGAAACTCTTTCACAAACCTCTCATTCTGACCTATGTATTTTGCTGCCTGTACAAAATTACCTTCAGCAGTGTCTGTCAACTTTTCCACTACAACTCTGACCAAACCGTGGATTCTGTATTGCTTTAACTCTCTACTGAGTTAGCTGAAAATACAAGTATGGATTTTACTGACCTTCAAGGGGAAAAAAGGGAGTATTTTGCTGGTGTGATTATAACTACAGTAGATTTTTCTATTTTCCACATTTCTAAGAAAAATTGCTGGACTAGCTGAACTTTTAACGCAGGAAGAAAGAGAGAAAGACAGAAAGAGAGGAAAACAACTTCATGGTGCTTGGATTGTTTTTGGTGTGCTCACTTGGGTTTTTGGGGTTAGTATTTTTGCTAGCAAAAGTCAGGAATAGCGTCTTTAATACTGAATCTATGCCTGCCTTTTTGTTGGTTTTTTTCCAGTCCTACTTAGGGATGGATCTATATCCTCTTGACAAAGCCAGAGGTAATGTGTGTTCCTCAAGGAGGGATCAGGAGAAATTCTGATCCTCTTTAGTGCCTTGTGAGTATGTGCTCTAGTTTTGAAAGGAAATACCTGCTGTGCACAGCAGGAGCTGGTGCCAGGCTGCAAGATCACAAGATAGTTTGTGACAAGGTCTGTTTTTTCGCATATGTTTAAACTTAACTCCCCCCCTGCAAAACCCTGGCAACCGGCTTCATCATTTTCAATTTAGCATTATAGCTGAATGACATACTGATGTAATAATTTGTTGTCCAAGTGGAATTATTTTTCTTTCTTTCTAATGAGCTGTTACAACTTTTTTTCTTAATGAGTCACACCTTTTTCCGAAATCATTCTACAAACAATATCATCCATCTTCTGAGTTGATTACCTCTTTGAAGAGACTGACTGCTCATCTTGAACTGCTGATGCTGGTAAAAAGACTTAACACAAATTGTTTGCTTGACCTCTTTAAGACTGAAAGTCTGACATTTTTTAAAGTTCATAGCAATGCGTTTATTTTGTAAGTAAAGAGAAGGCTTTCCCTCCCATTCACCCTTTGCTCCAGAATGAGAAAAAGGGATATATGCTGAGGTTTTATATCAGTCTGAATACCTCCTTATGGATTGGTTCTTGCTTTACAAAAAAGCAATTCTTCTTATAAGAGCCATTATCATTTACCCTCCAGTTTTGAAAGAGGTGCCATATTTACTACATAGTTAATACTTATGTGTTACCTAGTCTGGTAGGATAAAACAGTACCAATGGCTTAAAGCAGATCAAGTTACAGCCATGAAAAAAAGATTTCTAGTTATTCTTGAGCAATTCTATAGTCTGAACCATCTTTACTGCAGTATAAGTGTACATTCACGTAAGGATTTAAAACAGGAAATCACACCCCACACCAAAGTGATTGTAAGCAATAAAACACTTAAAAGTTTGGGCCACTTAAAATTATGTTGCTAAGATGTCTCATATATTTCTTCTCTGTAGTGTGGTAGATTAGGTTATGATTCGTGTTAAAAGAAATGGAGATTTGGCATTTTTAATGTTAATGAAACAGTACTGAATGAATTGTAGTCTGTGTTGCAGTTGTTTTTTTTTTTTAGTTGTCTGAAAGTATGTAATGAAATAACTTCCAAGAAAGATGTGACGGAAGTTATATCAACACAAAACAACCTCTCTTCAGCTAACATAGTTGAAATGCAGAGTAGGAAAGAAAGGGCATGATGATGTTCCTGTGCTGAGCTAGCTCCTTCCTTGTGCACAGTGCACTGCCTCCTCCGGCAGTATGGCATTTCTGTATAACTGCACATCATCTTACAACATCACAACTGAATCATACACCAAGGCCAGTTTTAGCATTTGGAAGCACACATATTGGGGACTTCCCGTTAGTATTTGCAATCCTTGTGTGGTTGAGGACATTGTGAGTGAAAAGCTGCTTAAAACAAAGGATTGCTCTCACAAAGACAGAGATGCCATGGGCCTGCCTTGGGTTGAGGACATGTTTAGATGCTAAACTGTGGAGTATTTCTTGGGTGTATCCTCCCTTGATTCTCCCTTTACAATTTATTCAGTGGAGGTGCTTGAGGTAAAGAGCTAAGTGTTTCAGCTGAGAGACTGTGAAACTGAATTTCCCTTCAAGCTATAAGACAAGGCTCCTCTGTTTAAAGAAGTTTTTGAATTATGTTATAATATATTGTTTAACTGTGGATTTAGTCTTATACTAAACAAATGATATGAAAATATTAATGTAGTTGTTTTTGTAGGTGCATTCTCCTTATTTCTCTATGAACTTTGATGTACATACATTAACACATATGTGTTTTTGAGACAGCTTTGCTTCCCCTCTCCCCCACCATGATTCCAGTAATCCGATGGAAGAAACAGAAAAGACAGGATGAGAGGATCAAAACCGTGATGATAAGGGAAGGAACTGCTAATCAAAATGAGAGGAGAGAATGCAACATCCACAAGGCCGCAAGATAAAGGAGACTCCTCAGACCCCTAAAGGACTCTTTAACTAATTGTAATAAGAAACGGGGCTAGGCTGAAGGGGCTGGAAAATGAATATGAATGAATGTATTGCAAAACTTAATGGTTATGCAATATTTCAGGGAACAAATAGAGGGATAGGCTTTGTGGAAACACGTGCTTTTGGTAGAGCAGATGGTCCCCTCGCACCCAGTGATGCTTGCTTATTCTCCACCTACAAACAAAATAAACTTTTACTTTTTTTTCTGGACACGAAATGCCTTAATTGATAACTGTAGGAAGGCTTCCTCGAGAACGGCAGGCTTCTCTTGGAAAGTTATGTATAATGGAATTATGATTCACCAGGCATTATTCCATGATGTAGCACCCCAAGTGTGGAAATGCTACACCCCTCTCATTGAAGCCGATGTAATGCACATTGTTCTTTTCCCTAAGATCTTTCACACACCTTAGGTTTGAGGGGAAGGTAGATGGACCTGTTCTGTGCCTCAACTGCAAAACTTAAACAGAACTAAAGAGCAAGCCAAATTAACTTATGTTTTATGCTGTTTTACTAGTCCCAGACTGGGTGCCACGTTTCAATACAGAAAGAAAACTTCAACTTGCCAGGAGTACCTCAGCTGCTCTTAGACTATACAAAATGTTGTGTGAAACCATATTAGTAGTCTTATTGATTATCCACATTTTATTTTGTTCTGGCATAACAAGGTTTAAAAGTTTGAACAAGGAAAGGTTGAGGGCCAAAGTCCCCGTTGCAAAAAACAAGAGATCAACTATTAAACATGTACTTCTACTGGTAATTTTGTCAGTATGTCCCAGCCAGTATCTCCAAAACAGAAAAAGTCATTCATTCTGTATTTCTGTCAGTTTTGATCATCAGTATTAAACCATTTATGTGTCAAGGCTTGATAACAGATCTGTGGGAGTATTGATTTTTGAATGAATGAGACTCAACCTCTGAGCAGAACCAACCTCTTTGAGGGACATGAATAGAATAGAACAGAATAGTTCCAGTTGCAAGGGACCTACAATGACCACTTAGTCCAACTGCCTGACCACTTCAGGGCTGATCAAAAGCTAAAACATATTATGAAGGCCAGTATCCAAATACCTCTTTTGAAGGCACTGACAGGCATTGACCCCCTCTCTGTGAAGCCTGTTCCAGTGTTTGACCACCCTCTTGGTAACGGAGGGAGGTTCTGCAGAGAACATGTGATGGGGAGGGCGGCTGGAAGTGGGAGCAAATGTCGCTGGGGAACTGACGGTGCCTCTCTGCCAAAGAGGGTCCTTTCTGAGAAGAATAAATGCCAGTGCCAAGGCTGGATCTGGAAGAAGAAAGCCTGTGCTGGAGGTCAGCAGCACGGCCGCCTTTCCCTGGCTGCTCTCCAGCCAGGGAGCCCACTGCATGTGCTGCTGCCTGGGGTTGTCCCTCCCCAGGTACAGGACTTTGCACTTCCCCTTGTTGAACTTCCTGGGGTTCCTGCCTTGCCTGGTTACAACCCCAGGTCAAAACATCTGCTCCAGGACCACCTGCAGAGATGCAGGGCTGTCATGTTGTCACACATCAACACAGATAAACCATTTTTGGAGGGAGACCCCAAGAATCCGGACCAGAAGATCTTCATGCATCCCATGGATGGTCAGAATGGATGAAGAGTGCATGTCAAGTCTGAGCCTCTCCTAACACACTTTGAACCACTTTCACACATCCTGTCACTGTACACCAGGGAGAAGGGATCAGCACCTCCCTCTCCACTTTCCCTCCTCAAGAAGCTGCAGAAAGCAATGAGGTCACCCTTCAGCCTCTCTTTGTCCAAACCAGACAAACCCAGAGTCCTTGGCCACTCCTCACAGGACATTCCTTCTAGCCCTTCCACCACCTTGATACCCTCCTTTGGATGCATTGGAGCACCTTAACAT
Organism: Syrrhaptes paradoxus; assembly: GCA_013400615.1. Classification (NCBI taxonomy): domain Eukaryota; kingdom Metazoa; phylum Chordata; class Aves; order Pterocliformes; family Pteroclidae; genus Syrrhaptes; species Syrrhaptes paradoxus. The sequence continues at coordinate 66,254 of VZTO01012867.1, forward strand.
CTTTCGTAAATTGTGAGGCCCACAACTGCACACAGAACTCAAGGTGAGGCTGCACCAACACTGAACACAGTGGGACAATCACCTCCTTTGACCGGCTGGTTGTGCTGTGTCTGATGCACCCCGGGGTGTGGTTTGCCCTCCTGGCTGCCAGGGCACACTGCTCGCTCAAGCTGAGCTGCTGTCAGCCAGCACCTCCAGATCCCTTCCTGCAGGGTTGCTCTCCAGATGCTCCTCTCCCAGTTTCTATTTGCCTCTGGCATCGCTCCATCCCAGGTGCAGAATCTGGTATTTGTTCTTGTTACATTTCACCCCAGTGCTCCATTCTCTCTAGATCCCTTTGCAAGACCTCTTGTCCCTTAGCAAAGTCAACAGCATCTCCCAGTTTGATCTCATCAGCGGGCTTCTTAACGGTGCATTCAACTCCTGCATCCAGATCATTGAGAAACATGTTGAACAGAACTGGCCCTAGAATTGAGCCCCGAGGAACACCACTGGTGACTGGTCACCAGCCAGGTGCAGCCCCATTCACAACAACCCTTTGAGCCCTGCCATTCAGCCAGTTCTTCACCCAGCGCACAGTATACCTGCTCATCTCACAGCTGGACAGCTTGTCCAGAAAGATACTGTAAGAGACAGTATCAAAAGCCTCCGTAAAATCCAGAAAAACTGCATCCGCCGCCTTCCCTTCATCCACTAGGTGATGATCTTATCATAGAAATATATCAAATTAGTTAGGCAGGACCCCATGCTGACTGTGCCTGATGATTGCATTGGCCTTAGCATGCCTTTCAGTAGCACTCAGTATGATCTTCATAGGTATCTACAATTAAAAGGTTTGCCTTGGGGATTCATCCAGGAATGTAGGATTNTCCTGTATCCAGATCATTGAGAAACATGTTGAACAGAACTGGCCTTAGAATTGAGCCCCGAGGAACACCACTGGTGACTGGTCACCAGCCAGGTGCATCCCCATTCACAACAACACTTTGAGCCCCGCCATTCAGCCAGTTCTTCACCCAGCGCACAGTATACCTGCTCATCTCACAGCTGGACAGTTTGTCCACAAAGACACTATGAGGGACAGCATCAAAAGTCTTACCAAAATGCAGAAAAACTAGATCCACTGGTTTCCCTTCATCCACTAGAAGAGTGAATTTTTCATAGTTGGACAGCAAATTAGTTAGGCCGGGTTTTCCATTTGTGGATCTATGTTGACTGTGCCTGATGATTGCATTGCCCTTGAAATATATTTCAAGGACTGTGTCAGCCACATAGTGATGTATTTTAACTTTTTAAAAACAGCTGGTATTTAAAGACTAACATTTTTCAACTTAAACTGATTGTTCTTCATGTCTCCGGAATCCTGCAGCTATCACACATATCCTACCATAATGCATTCAGTCCTTTTCCCTGATAGGCAGTGAACTGAAAATGGCAAAGACTCAAATGCTGAATTCCACTCCAGCTAACAACTTTTCCTATAACACCTATAAATATAAGCCAGTTATTGATAATAAACTGATTGTCTAGTTCACCCTTCCAATTTACTTTTTCAGAGAGCTGAACTATCACACCAGCATAATAAATCCAGAGAGACGCCATTAATTTCAGCACTCAGGATAAACATCCACAAAAAGGAAGTAGAATTTGGGTCTTTAAATATCCAAAAATTGCACTGATTATGGTCTTAAGTCTTTGACCTTTTAGAACATTGAGCTCGTCTATTTTTTTCTCTGGCATTTTTCATGTTTCATGAATAGCCCAAGAGTTTACTCCCATAAAAATCTTTCTGCTTATCTTTGAAAAGCAAGCACTAAGTAAGATCCTCAAAAAGCTTAAGTAAAATAAATTGAATAAATGAGAAATTCAGAAATTAGAATTTCAGTTTCCTGAGACAGGATAAGGACGAGATCACCTAGCTACAAAAATATTTTGACTACTTCAGTATACATACATAAGACAATACAGAAAGAAAAATTTTCATACTGCTAATGGAATATTTCTGAAGTGTATTTACTAAAAAAACTTTTTTTTAATGAAACAATTGGTTTTGACCTAAAGGAAAGAGGAGAAAGATCTCTGCAAAGGCTATTTCAGCACATGTGTTGTTGCATTCAACTAGGTTTCAGCAGGTGCTTGGGTAAAAGAACAGTCATTGCACATCTTTCCCACTACTTGAGACCAAATAGTTTCTAGAGAAGTCAATTAAGGGACCTGAGACCATGGGACATATTAGTTAACAAGTATTAGTCTCTCTAGTTGAAGACAAGCTCCTTTCTAGGAAAATTAATCTACAATGAAATTATAGAGAAATCCATGCTGGGCATTAAATAGTGAATGTGAAAAATTACATAGGTGTAAAGAAAATTTATAATCCATAGGTATGCTACCTGCTGCTTACTTCCTTGGCGGCATTTTTCATAGGCAAGAGCTACCTAGATCAATATCAAAATTGTGTCTTTATCTACCACACCTGTGTGAACAGCTAACATGAGTGCACAACCGTCTTTAAGGAATTGAGTCATCATACCTATTCAGCTGATTGAATTAAAATAATTTTCTTATTCAGAGCTGTTATGTATCTTTATACAAACAGCTGCTCATCTAGAAATGGAAAATCTGTTTAACAGCGTGAGCAACTCCTGTTCACCTCTCTTACGCCCAATCCGAGAGCTGTAAGCACCATGTTAGAATTTCAGTTTCAGCAAGGGCATCCTTTCCTGCTGCTACAGAAGCTGTGCCAGCACACAAGCACAGTGGACTAGACAGAAATTAGAGAGTTGTACTTTTGATTTATCCTGGTGTTAAGTGCACTCATTTTCAAGGCAGAGGTCTGGGCTGCCAGTCTCCATTTACAGATTTCTTTCCAATTTACATAGAGACAGTTGAGACAAAAATGCATACATTTGTTACTGCACAAGAAGTACAGACTTATGCTTCCTGTTCTCTATAGCCCATGGGGCTTTTTGGTACATAGGAAGATAGCTTCAAAAGAGCAGTTTACAAGTTTAGTCCCCCTCTCTGCTATGAATTTAGCCTGTTGTTATCTGGTAAGGTCATTCTAAACAGATCTAGGAGACATGAGTTTAAATTGCCTTGGGCTAGAAGACCTGTCTCCAGCCACCTACTGTCTAAAACTCTGGTGTAATAACTCTTATCAATAAAACATTCAGAAAGGAGGTGCACATAAGTCCTACAGATCAAGTGTGTTGAATCTGACAGCTCATGACACACAAGCAGTTCTAAACTAGGAAAGCACTCTGAACATCCAAGCTTATGTGTTATTTACAGGAGCAAATTAAGCAGAAGAGTATTAGAAGTTCCTCAGTACCCCCTGGTATTTAAAACAACAAGTTATTTGTCCTTTTGCCTCACAGTCTTACAGTGTCTCATCCTATCCCTATAGACACAAAAAGGAGACGATCATTGCCTTAAGACTGGAAAGAAAGGTTGAAAACAGACTTTTTGCTTTTCTGTGGATTTTAATAACCTTGCTACAGCTTCTTCTCATTGATGTAGCCACAGCATATCCCAGACTCAGTCATCTTTTTGCATTATTAGTAAAGATTTTGTTATTTCTGACAGCATTTAACAGAAAGCCTTTCAACACTTTTACCGCATCAAGGAGGTCTTAAACCTTTGACTAGGCAAGGCAGTAGCTCAGGCTCTAGAAGGAGCTACCTTGGTAACCCCAACAGATGAGCTGCTGAGGGGAGTTTCAGCCGCAAGAGACATTCAAGCAGAACCTTTGCCTATGAAGGAACAAACTAGTGTCACAGGCTTTGGGCATTTTGTTGAATACTTTGTAACTACCTCAGCTGGAGTAGTAGCATGACAGGATTCCAGAAGGCATGGACATCCTTGATATGCACATGCCCAAATCCATTATCCTTTACTTGTATGTGGCATGGGTGAATTTTACTCATTATACCTTCCACCCACCACACAGATCGGTCAGTGCGTCCCAGGTATTTTACACTCACTCTGCTTATACTTTGAGCAGTAATTTTCCACACAAAGATGTAGGAGCCCTAAAAGCTGTGTAACAAATAATCGCGTGGTAGTTGTTTCACAGTAATTGCACAGATACTTGTTCTGATTATGCAGTGAATGTGAAGTTCATTGCCCTCTGCTGAAATAAAAGAGTAATTTTCAATTCCATAAGGTAATAGTTTACATATGAGCTTGTTTGTACCTCACATTAGATAGTAGGTTATCAAAGGCAACATGCATTTTGTACTGATTTAATTTTAACTCATTTAGGAAAAGAGGATATTATTAATCAACCCTAAATTTTTTGGTGTCCCCACTTTCAGGGAAGTCATGGCTTAGAGCAAAATGCTTTACAAGGCATTGGCTGTATAGGGCTGCATGGGTGGAAAACCTGACAGCCTGGTGAATTCAGATTTTTAAAGTGAGTGCCCAAGTACAGCATGAAGATTATTACAATAAAAGACACGTTCCACACATAAGATTTGGCAGGACAAACCAGGCTCAAGGAGAAAGAATGGCACTTACAAAATGTGTAAGGGGCAGCACCTCTCCTGTTTTCCTCCTGTCTTTGTGTTCATCCTGGGCTCCCTCTCAACTCAGACTGAGGGATATGAGAAGTAGCCTCAGAGCTGAAAGGCCAAGAAGAAAAAACCTCTTCAAACTACATCCCACTTTTTCCTTAGGCCTATGCTCACTTCTCCCAAGAGCAGTTGCCTAGAAAACAACAGGCTTTCTTCAAAAGAGTTCCAAGGCTTTGCAACTTGTTTCTATTGCACTTCTTTATTTCTCTGATAGGACAAAAAAAAATAAAAAAAAAACCCTGGGCACCTCCAAGAAATCTATAGACTGTGGAAGTAAAGTTGCATGACCAGACTTGTACATAAACTTTTCAAATTTCTAAGAAGATATTTAAATTTCCTTCTTCCCCCTGTTCTCACAGTATTTGTCATCTTTTGTTTTGTCCAAACAACAATTTACAAAAGCAAAAAGCTGTGAAATGATAAATGCTAACTTCAAGGAAGATTTTTCCCCCCACTCTTTTCCAAATGTCCAAATGTAAATATGAGCTGAACCTGGATTTCAAAATTTTAGAAGTTTACTGTCAATAACAGTAAAGGTCAGTGAGCTTATGTGCGTGAACACTCACCAAATGCACAACTGACAGATCTTTCCTGAAGGAAGCCAAGAAGCCTGGCGGTTGCAAAATAAACAAACTAATTAACAAGAGTTAGTTTTAAAACTCCACTCTTGGAAAGCAATATGACAGTAACAGAGATTACACTCCTGCAGAGAGGAAAACAGATTAGATTTCATTTCATCACCTGTAGTCTTGTCTTTAAACCTTTTTTCTAAACTTCCAAACAATTATCATCCCTCATTTCCCCTGACAGCTTCTGTTGTTTTTTGTTATTATTTCATCCTTTAATTTGTCATGCAGTTTCAGAAAGAAGTTCTGAGCCTTGTTTTCACAATTTGTCATGTCCTAGTACAGTGAGTAAAGACCCAAGCTGTGCTGACTCCAGCCTCATATTGGAGCTGTGGCCTGTAATTGTCCCAGTACTCACAGCTGAGGCATCATTCTTGGTTTTGCCCAGGAACATTGCCTAACACAAACCCAGGGCCAGCTGCAGCCCCAGCACCAAAAGGGCACAGCCTTGGCTGTCTTCTTCATGCACAGCAGTTGCATGACAGAACAGCATGTTCTTTTAACTGCTGCGTTGCACTACAGTTCGCCTCCTTCCACCTCCCCACATCTGCACATGGAATCAGAAGAAAGAACTGGCAGCTACACCAAAATAAGAGTACCAAGAAAGACCATTCCTTTAATTCTGTCCCTGGATGTGACGTGGCTTACTTCTGTTCGGTTCCTTGTGACTGCAACACACTGCTTGCATCAAAGCCCTTCACTTCCACCATGAATATGAACAGGTTGACATGTTATTGCTAGGTATTAATGAGACAATAACTTTGTCTGCATTAGGTAGTTCTATCAGAATAAAATGAAGGAAAAAATGTAAATTTGCTCAAATAACGAGTTTAATTGTAGTTAGCTTCTGTGGGAAGAACTGGTTTTGACAAACCCAGAAAAGAGCTCTGTATTTCTGTCAAACAAATGTCTGTCATGACTGCATACATGGGCACAGCATGATCATTACTTTTTTTTACAATCAGTAGATAAAAATACAGCTAAGTGATCATTTTTCCTCATGTTGACCATGCAGGAGAAATAATCTACCAAGGCACTTGACAATCTACCCATAACCCATTTAATTATGCACAAAGCATGCTAAAACAGACTGAATCCAAGTACTGTGCTGTGTATGCCTTGGATGCCAGATGTGCTCTGACATCAGAAATCAAGAAGCTCAGAAATGGCCTAGATGCAGCCAAACCACACATCAGATATAAGCCCACAGTCTGAGCAACTATATCCTAACTCCTTTCCACCTCTGATTTATGCAGCCATTCAGAAAAGCAGTTAACTCGAAGGTAATACTTGAAAAACAAACCCAAATTCATTATGGAAATAACTGCTGACAGTACAGTGCCCTTTGCTGGCTTCTTTTCTACATTCTGATTCCAAAATGGGCATAGAACTTATTTTTGGCTTTATGTTGCCACCAGTTCTCACTTTTTAGGCCACAGCAACTTTTTTAGCTACCTAGTGTGAATGTGAGAGTTAGAAAAGGCTTGCAATCAAATTAAAAACAAAGGTTGGTTTGCGGACTGTGAAGACAACAGAAGAGGTTTGGATTTTTGCTGCAGAAACATTGAGAACCCTCTTTCCTTCTCCATTCAAAAGATAAAAAAATTAATTGATGCTACCTGATAACTGTTATTTTCTACCAGTTTCTTTGCCAGAGTTTACACAATAACAAGCAGACATGGGTCAATAAAAGGATCAATAATAAGAATTAAAGCTAAAGATATTAAAATTGCCATAATTACATTCCAGACAGAGGTGGGAAGAAAATTGATTCTCTGTCTTGCAAATGTTGAGATGTAAAACATATTCCTGCTTTGCATCAGGATAAAGCCAAGGCTTTTCTTTTTTTTTCCCTAAAAATTGTAAAGAAAATCTGCCAGACGCAAAAGACAGAGGAAGCCAGAAACAGATGAACAGAGATGGGCTTTGAAATAGCTAATAGACTTTTGGGTAGGACACTAAAATTAGATTTTTGTGAAAACCCAACTCTATTCCTTAGACTACATCGGAAAAAGTAGGAAATCAAACCTAGGTCTCACAAATCCCAGCTGAGAGCTACAACTGTCAAGTTATTTCCCTTTTCTGAAGGTGAGTCCCTGCTCCTGAACAATGCTCTGTCAAAACGATACATTTCCACAGCATCTCATTTGGACATCAGGCCTTTTCCATTTTGTCAACATTTCTAACCAGCCATAGCTACGGCATGACATCCTCATTGTCAGACGCATAGAATGGTTGCCTGAGGCTATGTCTATGAGAGCCCAGAAATTCAATCTGGCATAAAGACAGAGCATTTTAATTTTTTTTCTTTGCATCCAAAGACGGGTCTTCTTTTGGCTAAATGGACACTTGGGAATGGACATAGTTTCTGACAGAGTAAAACCTTAACACAGAATAAGCTATACTGACAGTAGGACTCTGCTTTTAAAACAGTACAACCAACCCTTTATTTGAATTTTTGACAACAGATCATTTTTCAATGTGGTTGTGATTGTTATCTCTTTTACTTTCTACTCGAGGTTCAAATCCCCTTTCAGGAGCAATAACAACTCACAGTATTCCCATTTCCTCTTCTTCCAGTCTCCTCAGCAAGGTACACCTTCCTCTCAGACATGTTACTAAAGTGTTTGGGAGGCTATGCTGAAAACTAGATAGGAGAAAGTGATAAGAGTGAAAAATAACCCCTGCTGCAAAATCTTTATGCATCTACCTATCTTTTTCTGGTACAAATTCACAGGCAGGTCTCTACAAGACAGAAAGTTAAGCTGGAGTAGAAGCCAGGAGGCTGTATCTCACAGTTTCACTGATCTCTACGATGGAGTTGTTTCATGCTCAGGCAATGTAAAGCTCACATTCAGTTTCTGTTGTCCCACAATAGCATCACACCAGCAAATCTAGCTTCTCAGAACTGCACTGACATGTAGTGCAAACCTGTAGTAAAAAAAAAAAACAAACCTGCAACAGTAATGCCACCCATGCCAGCATTGCCCTGTGTGGTCTGAGCACCACTCACCTAAAACAGACAAATAAACTACACTTAGTGCATGTTACAGTACTGTATACAGCCTATATGCTTTCCCACCCTGGTTTGTCAAAGGTCTCCTTTGTGGGGTATACATGATTTTCTCTTTTATTTCTGTGTCACTAAAGTGGTCCCTGTGGGGGGTTTTTTCAGTGTAATTTCTTCATCAGACAATTCTTATTGTCTAATGTTGCAACCCAGTCCTAAGAGTTTCTAGACAGAGTCTGAGATGGCAATCTATGCACAAGAAGCCTTTTCACAGTTGCAGGAGAAGGGAGGTATGCAAAGTCTGCAGAGCAAAAGAAAAAACCTTCAAGAAAACCCTCTAATAACAAATAACTTAAAATATTTCTTGAGTATGCTTGGTATTCCACTTTGTTAATGTAAACATACATAAAAGTCTCCTGCTTGCGGGAAAGTGACAGGGTGGATGTAAGAACAGATGTGGCATGGCTCATTGAAACAACTGGTTCATATAAAATGAGATATTGTTCTGGCCCTTTGATCTCCAGAGAGTTATAGGTGCTTCCTTGAAGCTCCTAATGCTCCAAAACTGTCGGCTACTAATGAAAAGTTAGATTGACACATCACAGTGTCTAACCCTGTACACTGAGAACTGATGCTTGCCTCCACTTGGCCATGCTCCTCTGCAGCACAGGCATGCACCAACATCTGCTTTTCCATGCACAAGCCTGTGAAAGGAGGAAACAGAACATCCAGGAGGGGTTAACTGGGTGAGTGGTACATCCAGACACATTAAAGTGTTAGCATTGGGACGAGTTTGAGAGAGAGAGATAATAGAGAGTTTCAGTGCTAGAGAAAGAAAAACAACCAGACTGAAGAACAGGCTTATCAAGTAGAAGTAGTTGGTAGATCAGTGCTTTGAAAAGTAGATATTTGTTTCTCCTTTTCTCATTTGTTAACTTAAAACCACGAAGCTAGGAGTTACTCTGAGCACCTGGTGATCTACAGGCTTAATGGAGCAGAGAGTTTCTTACTTGTCAGTATTTGGTTGTACCTATCCCAACAGAGTCCTGGATAATGATAAGGCTGACAGCTGCCAAATTGAACAGTGGAAGTGCCCAGCAAAGACATAAAATGCAAGCTGTATCAATCAATGAGAGGTTAGCCTTGGGATATCCTGATGAACCTTCAGCCACTGTGATAAATTCCTGCCAATTTTCCAGCTCATTCGGTGCAGGAAAGGCCGAAAAAAGCAAAATGATCCCCAACATAGTTCTTTTCCTCCTTTGCACAAGTGGAGGAAAGTAAACTCACTTTGATACTTACCGTGTGCAGGAGACAATACCTGCACAGGGCTGAAGAAGGGGTACAACCCTTCCTCATGGGGTGAATGCAGCTCTGCAGAATTCCAGCCAGTGACTAAGATCCAGAGTTAAAACAGCAGTGTGGCTTCACCTCAACAGATATGTATATACTCACTTATGGTACTTTTAGGGAAAATACAAGCTAAATAGAGACAGTTTACTCACAGTAGAATCACAGTGAAGACCAGACACATAAATTATTGTGACGTAGTCACTCAAGGTCAGGATTGCATAGATAGGCATTGGATCAGATAGATCACTATCTGGGTGTTAAAATATGTCTCAGAAAGCGGTGCTAGACTAAATATTCATTAATGTAGCTCTGCATCTAATTTGCAAATTAACTTGCCAGATGTTTTCCAGTTGTTTATAGATGGCAGCCATAATTTTGGTAAGAGCACATAAGACATGTGCATGCAAATACAGATTTATCACTGTGGGAGCAGTGGACAGGGCTGCATGAGTGACATTACCACAGCTGCACAAGCACTGTCCCCAGCTAACACAACACTTCCATACATCAGAGGATATATCATAACATGGTTCCTTCACCTAGGTCACAGATTGTGTTCTTCTCCCACAGATGTTTCTGGTTTTATTCTTGTGACCAGAAGTTGTTCTGTTTAATAGATTTAACCTACTACAAATAAACTTATAGCCAGGGAAAGGGCTGTGGAAGAAATTTTATACCACTAGAGAAACATCAACACAATTTCCTAAAAGAAGAAAAAAATTTTTCTTGTCGATTTTTAAGTGTAGAAATGAAGAGCAGTTTTGCAAATGATAAACTGTCATAGGCCCATGGAAACCTGTGCCCCAGTAAAAACAGGAAGATTTAGCAGAGAAAATGGTAGATTTTCACTTAAAGAGGAAGTTTATAAGTGTTCCCAGAGCATCCATTTAGCACCAGCTGAAATGAATTAAGCCAGGCCAAGTTTCACTATAAATGTTAAACACATACTCATCTCAAGCTGTAAAGTCATACCAAATTTGCAGATATTTTCTCTGCTGTCATTGCCTGGGATGAAGTTTAATGTTCACTAGAGTTCCCTATTTCTTTTTCATCTTTAGACAAAGAAAACTGCGTTAACAAAATGCGCACACATCATGTTCTCATTTCAGGCCTCTATGTCCCTTGGAGACTCAGGACATAGTGGTAATATATTAGACTGATTCAACCTTTTTTTTTTTTTTTTTTTTTTTTTTTACACCTACAGGTGGATACAAGCAAACACTGCTGAAAAAAATCACTATATTTACAGAAGTTTGGTTTTCTTATTCAGTCATTCCGGTGTGCTGTATTCAGAGGAGCTGAGCACATGGGAGAAGGTTTCACTTAAATACAGTTATATCAATTCAGCTTTTTTTGTGAGTCTGCCCTCTATGTTTAATATGTAAAAGGCACAAATTTAAATTAAATATTTGGAAACTCAAAACTTTTTCTTCTGTGAATGATGACCTGATTGATTTGGGCAGCACAACTGAGGAGACAGAAGTCTGTGGGAAGAGGAGCAAGACAGGAAGCTCATAAAAATCAGCTTCTGGTGGTTTAACCTTGGCTGGATACCAGGTGCCCACCAGGCCCCTCCATCACTCCCCCTTCAGCAAAATAAAGAGGGAGAATAAGATGAAAAACTCGTGGGTCAAGATAAAAGCAGTTTAATTAAAGCAAAGGCCAAGGCCATGCACAGAAACAAAAGGTAAACAAAGATGTTATTTGTTACTTCCCCTCAGTAAGCGATGTCTGGACACTTCCTGGGAAAGCAGCACTTCAGCATGTGTAGCAGCTGCTCCTGGAGACAAACACAGTAACAAATGCCCCCTCCTCCTCCCTGCCCTTGGCTTTTATGGCTGAGCTGAGGTCACATGGTATGGAACAGCCAATCCGGGTCAGCTGTCCCGGCTCCGCCCCTCCCAAGCTGTGTTATAAACACCCTGTGAGCTGCCAGGGTAACACTCAGCACTGGGAGGGCTGCTGTGGGGGTGCTAACTCCATCTTAGCCAGACCCAATACACAGCTTCTCTGCCAAAAAATTACATTTGCACCAACATACATATGTATATCATGGTGTGAAACGGAAGTTGGCATTCTGTCTTGTGCTTTTCGTAGTTCTTATGATTGGGTAAAACTTTGTGTTCCAGAAAAATCTTCTGTCAATTTACCATTCCTGGCTTCTGCAAATTCCTGTTCATAATGGTTTATGTTAGAGCAACCACACTGTTAGTATAACTGCTCACAATATGCCCATGTTAGGTAACTTGGACTATTTCTACCCTCTTGTCTTCAGGCATTCATACCACAACCACTGGTTTCTGTGGCAAAGTGACTGTCCTACCATGCCAGTTGTAACATTATTCCTAAACTGCAGAGTAACCAGAAAATTGGGTTTTCACAATACTTCTCTCCAGTCTCAACGAGCAAATGCCATCAAGCAGGGTTTGTCATAATTAGTTATGTCACTCATAACTGAGAGAAAATTTTACTACTTGCAAACACTTAGTAAGAGACTATGGAACTACACTAGTAACTTTCCTTAAATCTGTAATCACTCTTCCCAAAACCAGAAGGGAAAAATTATGTCAGAAGGCTAATCTGCAAGTCAAGCATATGTTGAGATGTGCTCTGTCCCTAAGAGCACAACTCCATCTGTACAGATCCCACTGCTGCTTTTGTTTTCTCCCATATTAAGCCCACTGTCAGCAGAGAGCCCTCCAGCACACTGGAGTCAACCATCACTGAAAGAGAGATGGCTCCTTTCCTTCTGCAGCCGCATGTGCGATCTAATTGCTTAAAATAACCCTTATATTCCAGACTTCATTCATGGCATTGCTCGTTTGTTCTTTATCATGGAATTTTTTTATTCTCAGCAGCCATTCACAGACTGCCCAAGCACCCACAGGTTAGAAACTTTCAAAACTGACTTTTGATGTGGCAATCTATTCTAAGTGCCTGGATGAAGATATTAAAATTTGGCCTCTGTTTTACAAATTCAGCTTTCCCCAAGCGTCATTACATATGTGCCACCTCTGGCATACAGATGTGTTTTAGAGACTCTGACCCTGTGCCATTCACACAGTCTCCCAGTTAGTATGGAGCAGAAATGAAGTCATAGTTACGACAGAAGTTCAACTTCAATGCACTCCTCCCAGAAAAGCAACCTGGAGCACAAGCCATCTGCAAACAGTGACACACGCAGAACATTTTGCATTGTTGGCCAGGGCTGAGCTGGAACCCTGAGGCTGGACAGGAGCCCTCAAGTGGAACAATAGGCTGGAGACAAAAGGAAGGCCTGGACTGCTGACAACAGTATAAATTACGGAATAGTGTTTTGTTTCTATTTTAATTGATACTAACATTTAACTGCTATTATCATAGATTAAAATAACCACTAGATCTTTCACTTTTGCCAGCCATCCTGGTGCCTACAAGGATAGCTCTCCAAGAAATGTCAGACCTGTTCCTTACCCATAACTCATCACCGATATCCAGTTTTGCAAGATGACTCTATGTATATATATACAAGCTGCTTACTCTGTGTATATATACAAGTTGCTTTCTACTTTGTATTTGAAAGTGAATTCAAAGAGGGAAAAAAAAAAGGATTAAACAAGATGCTATGTTTAGGATGATCTAATAGCACATAACACCTGAAAAGATGTCCTGCCCACATCCTTCCTTCAATGCCTAGTTCCCAGCCACACATTCCTTCACCCCTCACATCATCTCCAGTGCTCACAGGACCTCTTGCTAAGATGCTGCAATTCATAAATCAGAAAATTATCCAGAAAAAAAAAAGGTAGATAGGTTTATTCCAGGATAACAAATGGATTCAGCTGTGTAAGATATCCAGTGCCACTAGAACCAGTGCAAATTTCAGCATATGCCTGACTGGGGAATTAACCTTCTAATATTGGGTCAGCTTTAATATGTAGCTTCATCTTAAAGAAATGCCATCATCCTTGGATAGCTTGAAGGTCAAAGGCAAGATCTATGCAGGGGTTTCCACCCACAGCCACCTGCAATATGCATCCCTGTCCCTGAATTAGGCTGTGGGATCACCACTTCATCTGGGACTCCTTCAAGGCTGCTGTGAAATTCCTAGTTTGTATCATGCCACATAAACCCAGAAGGTTTTCTGGGGTCAGATCCTACTGCAGCACTGTCAACAGCAGGCTGTGTCAGACTGCAATACTTCTGAATGAAAACAGCAGGGGAAGCACCTGACAGCTGTTATACCTTTGAATTTTTTCTGTCTTTACTGCTAGGGTGGATCACCTGACTGAGTGAAAATTTCACTCTGGTTTCAAGTGACAGCACCAAACAAGACTGCTGAGCCAAGTCAAAATATGTCATTAAACTCAAGCAATTAAATTTTGTATATGGAAAAGACAGATTTTCAGATAGATGACTAGGTAATTTTGCAAGAGAGTTATAACTTGAGTGCATGGCTTCACTGTGTCCTCAGTTGTCCCTTTAGTAAGACAATACAAGACTTTGCAAGATTTATGCAGCCAAAGAGTCCATTCGTAAACCCGAAATGTTGACACAGCTTCCTGAATGGTGGACAAGACAGGAATAGACAGTTGATAGCATGTGGAAAAGTGCATCCAGCCAAAAATATAGTGGAGTTCAGCACTACTAACTCCACAAAAATTCTTTCTGGTTCTCTGCAGAGCCTGGGGTAGTTAAAAGCATCATCTTTTCAAACTTCAAAATAAATAATTGTGCAAAACATCCTTTTCCTCAGTAGTTCCTTTTTCTTCAATAAAATACTACAGCTTCCTTTATTTGAAGAAGAAGAAGAAAAGAAGTCTCAGTTTTGCAGTCTCTTGGTGTTTGTGTTGATTTGTTAGCCAAAGAATCCTTCCCTCAGAGGAAGGTAACCAGAATTTTCTTATCACTGTCAGAATTTTTTTTTGCTGTACACAAAAGACTTAAACTACATCATTTTCATTACAAAACATTTTCATTGTTGTATTGATTATTTTCATAACGTTTAATGACTAACCATTAGACTCAGTAGGAAGAAAACCTATTGGATGCCCTGTTATGAGGCTAGTTTTATTACATAAATTATCTCAGTCTGTGACAGAGCATTATATCTTTGTATGACATCTGCGTAAGGTTCCATCTCCAAGAGACTACTGTAGCTGTTTCCTTTCATTTGGTAATACCACTCCCATCTTGTTTGTACCAGCCTTCATCCATGCGCTGTCAGAGAGATGCAGGATGACTGCTCTACTCTTTTTGTTAGTACTAATAGGATGAGACCATAGAAGGTGGTATCATTATCATGTTGATATATTGTCTGTGGTTTATTTCCTAGGGAGGGGAACACCAGTTTAAATTTATGAACTGAAATCTGTTTATAAATTCTACAGTTTAATCTGGTATAAATAAGCTCCTCTACAAAGAGAGAGGCTGACCATCACATGGCCATGGATTATCCCTGCCTCCTGCTTCTGCCAGCACTAGTGCTGCTATGGCAAACCACATCAGGGAACTGATCCAGCTGAAAACAAACCACTTTTTTTTTGGCAGCTGAGTTTTCATTCAGATAAACTACCTGCTCCAGCTCACTCATGTCTGTACCAACAGTAATGGCAATGTGAGGGAAGCTGTATGAACAAATAGCCAATGGTGTAAGACAGAAGGGGACTCATCCTGTTAGCTTCAGCAGCCATTTATCCTGCTTAAGTTGATCACAAACCTGTGGCACTAGTTAAACTGGTTCCAGTCACTGTATGGATGATATTATTTTCCTGCTTCTTGCTTCCTCAATTAGTGGCAGATTCCAAGTAACCCAATGTAAGTGATTCTTGATCTGGAGTAAAAAAAAGCTGTTTGGGACATTTACAGTGCTCATGTGAACCAGGACAACTTCTTGCACCTGTGTATGATCTCCACTTCATACATACACATAGATGAAGAGGCAACAACCGCAAACCCTATGCGATGCTACAGGAAAATCCTGACAGTAATAAGAGCTGATCTGATCAGCCCCTGGGGAGGAAGTTCTGTGACACCCTAAAAATCATCCAGTCCAACTGTGTTTAAGTTTTATGTAGTGTTTAGAAAGCAAGAATGCCTGAGTATCTGTCAGAAGTCTTAGCAGCAGCTGTAGCCAACAAAAAAAAATAAATAAAAAAAAAAATCTCAGGCTGACTAGTATTAGGTCCTTCCATACAGGATCCTTACCATTCAGTGAGTTTAGCACATTCTGAGAGCTCCTATCCTAGACTGTCTGGGGGTCTGTCCTTTCCTCAGAGAAGTGTTAAGTCACCCAGACTAACAGCTTTGTTTAATAGAAGTCTCTATTCCCAATATCTGAATAAATGTCCAGGAGGGATAATTGGTTTCCATTCTTTCCCATCATATTCTGCATAACTGAACTAACATTGCCTGATCTCTATAGAGATCTGGTCCTAGCCTCAAGCTGGAATTTGGGCACCTAAAGCTTTCTCATCAGCAGACACTTTGGCTGCACTGGCCATCATTGAACTTAGCATGTCCCCATACAGGATACTCAGCACAGCTCCCAGGAAGCCAGGAACACCCACATTTTCCTCATCCTTGTTTCTTTTTTTTTCTATTACTACCTTCAGTCCTTAAGCACCTGTTGTTCCTGAAGCTCTCAGAAACACTGTATCTATACAGGAAAACAGTTGGTATGAAACACTGATATACCAAAAATCAGTATATATTATCCACAATTCACCTTGGGAAACGGTGCCAGAAGATTCAGGCTACAGACCTGCCATTCCCTGGATAAGCCCAAGAGGGGTTATGTGGACTAATAAAGTAACACCATGTTTTCCTACCACCCTTATCTGTAGAGGCTACTTGACCTGCTGTCAGAACTAACAGTAATGAAGTCCCCCAACTAATGGTTAACCATCTCCTGTGTACACAAAGCTTGACTGAAATGCTCAGGACCAGCTCTTTGGTTGGCTCCACTCTTATCTTACTTGAAACTGATAAAGGAGGTGCATCTGCCCTTACTGGAGCTCCTCACAAATCCCTGGGCAGAAACAATCACTTTCGGGCAGATTCTGTCAACAGCAAACAGCAGCACTTTTCCACAGTGTCACACCAATCTCTCCTCTATGGAGCAATCAGGCAACAGCAGCATCTGAGCAATTTACGGTGTCCCCATTTCTACGTGTGCCTTGCTGGTGAGTCTGTAGGGAGAAGGAAGGAAGAAACAAGGAATCACAGTGAGAAATGTTTACCAGCTGGTTTACAGTTCCCTAGGCTGTTAGCTCTTGGGGTTACAGGGTTGAATTCTAATCTTAAACAAATGGCACAGGGTGTGAAAATTGATCAATATTTCTTTGCCCTCACCCCCATTTTGAAAGTTACTTGGCAGTATAGGGCTTGGAATCTGTACCTAGAAAAGCTCTCCAGAAGAACTATATTGACACTGCATTTAGTAAAAAAACCAGTAAGTGTGATGTTGTTGTGTATACTTAGTTTATTTTCTCTGCCTTCCATCTATGAGAAAGGGAAAACCAACAAACTGGATGCTCAATGACGGTGTTCCAGCATCTCAATATTGTAACTTAAAGTGATACTACCTGTTAGACTAAATTGAAAATTAATATTTTTTTCCTAATGTAGTAACAAAAACAGTGAAAAAATGTAACTACAGCTGTTTTTTTTAAACTCAAAATACAACCCTGTTACACACCTAGGGAACTCAAAAGCAAGTCTTTTGGATTATAAGTATTTTCCATAAGTAAACATTTTCATATGTTGATAAAAAACCCATACATGTTTTGTGAATACATGCAAAAGTAACCTTTCTCTCATTTTGTGTGAAACTTCTTACAGTCTTAATTCACAACATCATCTGTTGTCATGACAGTACTTGAGCACATGTGATAAGCAAGCACCTAAACCTTAACACATGTTTAGTTTAGAAGTTCTCTTGAATCACAGCAGGTAGAGGTAGGCAGCATAATGCTGAGAGTAATCTGTCTCTTCAAAACAGTTCCTATTTAAGACAGGAAAAACAAAATCCCTTCCTGAACTGAGATGATATGATTTTTATCATAACATCCTTCCAATTAAATCCCTTACCCACAAGTGCTAGCCTCTAAGCTTTTCTAGCACTGATTTAGCTGAATTACACACAAACATACATCGTACACTCTCAATTCCAAAAGACATGGTATTTCGGTACAAATCTGGAAGAAGAATAGCTTCATTTAAGTCAGCTGAAACTACTAACAAAGGTGAAACGCACCATGAAACAAGCTACCATGAAATGAAAGGAGTTAGCCTACCCTTACAGGAAAACAGTTGAGCTTAGATCAACTGGAGTCAACAATTGTACTAGCACGGAGAATGCCTTCTCCACTAAGATTGATGTAGTCCAGCAGAGCACTCCCTATAAGCATTCCCTGAAGAAAGAGCCATATCGCAACTCCAGCCAAGCACTTCTATCCTCTTGTTGGATATCAGTGTCCCCACAGCAGACTTGAAAGACTATGTCCTCGGAAGACTCTCCATCTGTTTCAGTGCCAAGCAGGTTGACTTAATTTGGACAGCTCTCTTTGTAAATTAATCCAACCTTTTCACCAAATCAGATGGGGGGGTGTTCACAGCTTCCAAACCATCAGTTTAGATAGGGCAAAGCTGACAAATGTGAGCCACAGGGAGTTACAAACAACAAGGTATGACACTGTCTTTAGCCAGTACAGCTATTTCTTCACTGAAGGTCTAACTGATATGTCTAGTGTGATCATGTATCTAGCTGAGGTGCAATTTCATAGAATCATAGAATCACGGAATGGTTTGGGCTGTACCAAGTTGATTTGCACTGGCATGGTGAAAGCATTCCTCTTCTACATGCCCCCCCCACCAAACAAGGCACAGCTGTATTGCTGCAGTTTCCTGTTACAACTTAGGTAAAGGCCATGTGCGCTCTGGGGTACAGGTACAACCATTTGAGAAATTACTTCCCAGAGCTGCTTTTTTACCACTGTCCAGATGCACATCTTTTTGATGATGTTGCTGAGCCCTAGTAAAGTTGTGTGAGTTATCCTAGCCCATTTCAGAACACACGGTAAATCAAATCTAGGTACCTGCTGATATTGCATGTACTCAGACTATGAATACTCACTAATGGCTCTAATTTTACTAGTAGTAAAAAAGCTTCAAAAGGTATTTCAAGATTCTATTAACAGCTCTTGTGAGACAACAAACCTCTGTCAAAAACCTTATACTGCTTTCTGTAACACTTTTGGTAGAAATCTCTAATGTAAACTCTAAGGATTACCTGTGCTGCAAAGTGCTAGCATTTCATAAAGTAGAGCCCCCTGTGAAAAGTGCTAGTAGACACAAGACACGTATGTAGAGTTGAGGTTTTTTTAAACTTCTTCATATATCTGCTGCAGTTTGTTATATACCTACTGCAGTTGGGCAGAACAGTTTTTTCTTCCCCATGCAGTATGTGATGGTACAAGGTTTTTTATGTTAAGAAATGAACTGAGAGGAGCTGAGATCTTCCTGGCTTGGGCTTTTTTTGAGGTCATGGGCCCTTAAATCTCCCCCAGCTGTAGATGCCCCCGCTTTGCTCCACCCTTCAGCAGTGCATGTAAATCGGGGGCAGGCCAGGGAGTCCCAGCTCGGAGAGACGTCCCCTGACTGCCAGGACGTCAGTGAGAGCTCAGCAAGCAGTACAGCTGGGAACTATGTCTTTTGGGCGTTGTTATAAGCTGGACAGAAAGAAAAAATTTCATCTATCTTCCTTTCTCCTATCGGTGCTGCGTATGGTGTGAGGACTGCTGCGTGCAACTACCTTCAGTGAGGGGCCTCTTCCCTTCTGCTGGAGCTTTCCTGGAGAATCTCATGGGTATTTCAGGCTGCAAGAAAATGTGCTGGGGAAATCATGTTAGGTAAGGTTGCCTGAGCTGCCAGGGACCTTCTCTAGCCAAGGATGCTTTTCCTTTTAGTAGTGCTTTTTCCGGTTGATAATCAGGAAGCTGAAATTAACAAATGGACCTGGAGTTGTGGGTGAAGCGAAGGCTAATGTTTTCCTCTTGCTTTTGCTGCTTTTGTGACTGCTGGCAACAACCTAGTTGTCATAAAGAAATGCACAGAAAAAAAAATACCAACCATTTTGGACTGGTTGTCCATCAATAAATGTATGCAATCCATAGCTTTCTGGGAACAAGCCTAACCTATGCCCCTGTTCTTTACCCACGCCCCGCCACAACACCCTTCCCCCNCTTCCCCCCCCCCCCCCATTTTCAAGCTTAATTTTAGATTTCTGATGTGTTAATTCGAATTACTGCTGGTATAACGTAATTATAGTTTATATTATCAATAGGTGATAATGCTTTGAAAAAGCTCCTTTCCCCTCACCATCTTCATTTGGGCGTTTGTGTCTTATTAGCACAAATTTATCTCAGCTGTCTGTTTTCTGTAGAATTCTTTTCACTGTGACCCTGGTCTGGCAGGCTGTTCATTTAGGAAAAGGTAAGGAAAATTTCGTGTTTTCTCCTGCCCCCTGTATTTCACCTGTATATTTACAGTGTGCATTGCTTCAAGCATGTCATCATTTGCATTACAAGCTACCTTTCTCTTCTATATTTGCACTTCTTGCCAAGGCTATGAAAAAGAAGAACATGAAGATGTGAAAAGTCTCAATGCCACAGCACAAAAGCCCAAGAACGAACGAACTGTTATAAATGTTTTCAGTGACATGAATCAGAGTTACGAAAGCAGAAAGCAACAGAATTCCAGGGCATTGGTACCTTTCACTGGGATTACAGAGAGTAGGTAACATTATTTACTTAAACAATGCCATAAAGTTGCTTTTAAAAATATTACATCACAGTAATGGTTCAACTGCTGTCCTAGAATACTTTAAAAAAAAAAATTACCATATTTCATGACCAAAAATTACTTCATGAAGAAAAAAAAAAAGTTTGAGCTGTCTGAAAGCAACAGTACTAACAGGAAAAAAAAAAAAGACAGACATGCTTCTTCCCATAAACATGAAGTTTTATATTGGTATTCGATGCCAGGAATTCTGAGAAAACTTTGGAGTGTTTCCGTCCTGTCTCAAAACTAAGCAACTCTTTCCAGTAACAAAACCTCCTTTCTTCAAAAATAAGTACTGCTTCCTGGGAACAATGCCCCGTGTCTTGTTGTGACTGAAATCTGCCTCTGACAAAGTGAGACATTTCACTTGAATATATGCTGCTGGTGCTACATGATTTGCCAGGCCACGCATTGCTTCTTGACCATTTTGTAATCCCTACTAGTTTGCTTTTAATCCTTAGATAAACAAACTGGGCTTAACTGAACAAACACTGCTAACAGGCAGATAATTTTATTGTCTCTGAAGACAATAAACCTAGATATCCTTAAGAGCCTTTGGCAACTGGAGGGACCCAAGAGAACAAATGAGGAGAAAGGGAGGTTCAGAGCCCCTGCTAACCTCTGTAATATTGTCTTGCAGGTAAAAAACTGAACAGACACTGCTGCCAAAATGGAGGGACCTGTATACTGGGGGCTTTCTGTGCCTGCCTAAAACATTTCACTGGCAGGTACTGTGAACATGATGAGCGGCAAAGGTAAAAAACACACCAAAACCAGAAAGAGTGAGCAAGCTGCTCTAGATGGTTGTTTTCTGTGGTGGGATCAGGGACGTACCAAATGTCTACCTTGTCCTTGACAGCAACTGCGGCAGCATTGCCCATGGTGCCTGGGTGTTGAAGGGCTGTTGGCTGTGTCGGTGTGGCTATGGTACTCTGAACTGTCTCTCAGAAATAATGCATGATAACTGTGGTAAGAAATATCATTAAATCAACCATTTTTACCTTGTGGGTAACAGAATTGCCTTTTGCAAAGGTGGAGTACTCGGAGGATGCTGTATGTGCTCTATTTAGACTTTTGCAGTGGTCTGCTTTGCTTCAGAGAATGCATTAGTGAGACAGTAAAAAAACGTTGTTGCTTTTATAGTACATCACATAAAATACTTTGAGATCTTTATAGTCCTGTGCAGGAGGCAACCTCCCCCATTTTAATTTAACATTACAAGGCTTAAGTGTGTCTTCATTCTGCAAAACCTGCACGTGTCTATGACTTCCTACTTAACCAGGACAAGTTGTACAACCACGTCCAAGCATATGAAAATGTTTCTTCAGTGAGGAAGGACTAAAAATGGTAGCATAAGCTCATAAGCTGGTGTGGTGAAAGTAGAAACCAGTATTACAGTACAGAAACAAGTACTGAAAGCTTGCATTTTCTTGCATAAACTGCTTAACATATAAATGGCAGAAAGCTAGTCTGAAACTTGCTTTAAGATCTGTATCTTAATCTTCAAAATAGTCTTAAAGAGAGCTCTAAGACTGAGCACACTCCACAAAAAATGTGTAGCCAAAGTCCTGCTCAGTGTAAAGTAGTAGCACCCGCTCCCCTCAAATGCACTGTATTAAATAAATGTCAACTCTTTATGCATCAGTCTGTGAAAATTCCTATATAAAAGTTTGGGTATTTTTGAAAACAGTGTATCAGCTAGAATAAAAATGAAGGTTTGTTTTACAGGTACTTTTTGTGCCTTGTTCCTGCTGTTTTTCCGTAGAGAACTGGCTACTGAGATCCAGAATATTTTCAATACTCTGAGATGACTAATAAGAATTTAATGTTATTTTATCTCCAATGGCAAAGATAGTGCAAAATATTCTTGCCCTTCTCCATCTCCGATATCTTGATTCCACCATGTGCTGTAGTACACTTTCCTTTGGCTGTGACAACACCACTAGTTAGCAGGGTAAGAAAATAACAGACTTCTTGAAGCTTAAATAGCTTAAATAGCTTCAAGATTTACTTGCACCCTCAGGAACTACTGCATGCATACGCGCATGCACACAAAACCACCACCACCACCACACCACCAAAGCCATTTTTGCTTTGAAGTCTTCTCTGTTGACTAATATGTGGCACCCAACTTGCTTGTTAGACTCTTCAGAAGAGTTAAATGCTCATGTTCCCTTGGGTGTTCACCTTTGAATCAGCCCTATTGTTTCTCATTACAGGAGCAAAAGACCTAACAGGCCTCATCTGCTCAGTAAAAGAAGTCTACTGCTTACTACTCTTGAGCGCAGTTTAACAAATGCAATAAAGGTAGCGGTGGAGAATCATCTGCCCATTCTTTGAGCAGGGGCTTAAGTGGCTTTCACATGCATGAGGGTTTGGCTTTCTGCCTGTGCTGATAAATGAAGCCACTTCTTGTTAAAGGAAGGGTTAAAAGGCTACATGCAGACTTGAGTCCATACCTCTTGTGAAGATCTTGTTCTTGCTTTTTCTTGGTATTTACTTTTGATTATTCTGAGATTAATGTCTGCAAGAGCTGATAAGTGCTATCAGTTGCTCCTCAAACTATCATTGATGGGACATCTATTCACATCTCTCCCCTGAGAATAGCCTCTTTCATTGGCTTTAACAGCTGATACTTTTAACTTAAGTACCTGTGAGATGTCAAAGGACTTTCAAAGGACATTGAGAATCCTTATGTTTTAAAATGTACATACTTTACATTAACCATATTATTCTCTTTTTTTTTTTTTAAGAGTTGAAAACAGGAAAGGAGGAAATTACCAGGCTATATTCTAATGGACTAAGATTACAGCAAACAGCTTTTGCACTCACTTGCCTGCTCACCATCCTCCTCCAGCTCTGCTGCTGGGAGTAGTGAAACCGGGCAAAAAGAACTTATGTAACCTTCACCATGAGTCATGCAACTTTTTTCTTCTGTGAGCTACAGAGGACAATTCTACCTACATCTTGGAACCAGATTAAGATGTATTGGTTAACACTGAAGTGCTGGGATTGTTATAAATTTGTTTTATATTAATGTGAAATATTTATTGTTATATTATTATTTTATTACTACTATCAATGTCTGACTCTAACAATTCTTTAGTTCTAAAATACTGTTCTTCCAGTGGAAGCAAAAACCCTTCAATATTCTATACCTTAAGTATTGTAAATTATAGTGATTTCCTTTGTACACAGTACAACTATTTTCGCAAATAAAGCTGATTTCATTTCTGAAGAGCTTCTGTGCTTGGCTTTATTTAAACTTGAAAATTCTTATCTACCATTTGTCATTGCATTGTATCCTGTAACAAAACAGTATGAAAAGGGCAGGGTAGAATGAACGATATGAAATTCAAAGAGATAAAAAGTTTTAAGGGTAGGTATATTTCAAACCCTAATACACAGAAGAACTCTAAATTTTAGTCTTCCAGTTTTTATTATTATTAGAGCTAAATCGTAGTGTGCAAAATCCAAGGCAGGGAGCGTGCATTTCTTAAGAACACATAACTGGTACTTATTTGTCTTTTGGTGGTTTATTTTATTTCACATCACAGAAATATGAGCTCCTCTTTTCTCTTGAAAAGGACAGCAAAGAGCAACCTCATCAAACTTTTTCTATAGGAATCCTGTCTTTGATTTATATATGATTTAAATATTTACATTTATGGGCTGTAAAATAAAAAATGTTTGAAATGTGTAATTGCATTTGTAATGCAGGTTTATATGAAACTAGAAACATGTTTGTTTAAAAAAAAAATGCTAAGAGAAGCCTAAAATGTACCTTCATTCTTTCAGTGTGTAGCTACCACACAGAAATAATCAGATTAATGATTTTGTTGGTTTAAAAGACATTATTGATGTGTAAAATCCTTAATCACTTGTAAAAGTTTAATTTATTCTTAAATTTTTATTATTAATTTCAGTGGTGTCATAAACAAAGACAGTAATCCAGTTATGCAGAAAATGATGCATCACCAACAAATGGTGTAATATTGTGGCTGCCTTTGAATTTGAGTATTCATTAACATAATTTTATAGGGAGTCAATGTGTAAAAACATATTCATGTTAAATACTGCAAAGGATTCAGAGTGCTCCTTTCCACACCCTAGACTTGAGTGGAAAGAGTAAGGTACTGTCACTATTCACATAATGTACATTAGACCAGAAACAATCCTCTTCTCACTTTTTTCCACAAACTTGTTTGTATCCTTATGCCTGTGTTTCCACAGGCTTTGAAAAGGAGGTACCAGTTTAGGACAATTAAATATCAAATAGAACAGCTGGAGGAAAATAGTCATGCCTTTATTTTTCAGGTGTTGAAATTGTAGGAATACCATTGTGAAAACATCTTGGCTTGCCATAAAGCATACCTGAGAATTCTGTAGACAATACAGCTTGTGATGTGCTTCAACTGTGCTTTACTTTTTGAAGGAAAGAAGCAAAACACCTGGTGTCAGCATATTTGAAGTAGTACTTATTTTTCATCCCTACTGAAAACATACAGAGACATAAAAAATTGCAATTAACAAAAGGAAAGAGTGGTGTAACACGGGTTTTACAACAGAAGAGCTATTTCTGTTCTGATAGGATCCACAGCAGATTTAATCAGGAAAAGCTGATCTGGAATAACTCATTATGTAGATAACCCTATGTGCCTGCATGAGTCACCCTGATGGAGCAATACATTATTGGGTCAGTATGACTTAAAGAATTAGAGCAATTGAAAAGTCTAGCAAAGTAACATTTTCCTGCTGTACCAAAACATCAGTTCAAGGCATTTAATTAGAAACAACTAAGTAAAATTTCCACAGTTTCAAAGCACTGTATGGGGAACCTATCTCAGTAAGTTAGTCTAATTAAGGCCAGTGTAAATCGCTAGTCATTCTGAATGCTAGGATTTGACAATTTTCTCCCATGTACATGGAAGAAGTTATAGAAGATTTTTGTTTGTTTGTTTGTAAGATAGCATTCTTTTCTCTCTCTAACTCATGCCGTTGCATTCTGTGTTACTGGAAAATCTGAAAATGATTGCTTCAGGACTGTTTCACGTTTATCATAATATGGCAAAATATACCCTTGGTGATGGTTAGTTGCAGAAGATGTTTGTCTGGTCTTTGTGTCAGGGTTCTGGAAGTTGCCATCAATAGGCATAATGAAGCACAGAATGTGTTGTCCTTGCATACCTCTGAAGCAGAGTTAGCCACAGGACTTGAGTTTGAGGAGAAACTGCTATCTCCTTAAGAAAAAAAAAAAAATAAANAAAGAAAAGAGAGAAAAAAAAGAAAAAACATTCAGAAGCTATCCCATGCATAGTCTCATTTGTAAATAAAAATATAACTAGGAAGGGAGAAAACAGCAAGCGCTGAGGAACAAAGGAAAGCACACAGTCACAATCTTTGCTTAGGTTAAAACTGTCCCCCCTTTTATCTGTCTCCAGCTGTTTGCAAGAACAGATAAAAGCATTATTTTCCTCCCCTGCTACCATGTAGGCCTGGCCAACCTTCTAACACTGCAATTACAGGCACTTTGGTAAGGTTTGTTTGTAGCAAACAGCGATGCTTGCTTTCCAGACTCGCGCTAACTCTTTATGGGCCACTCCGTCAAACATGGCACGTCCCAGCAAAATAGACATCTGTTGACACAAGTTCGTGCAGCCACATTTCAACAGGGGAAGACCCTCAGAGAAATATTTATCAACTGCTTCACAAACCCCAGAGCCATTAGACCTTTCACTCCTCACAGCGGACTCCAAAACTAAAACAAATGGTGCAGCCCATGACTGGCCTCTGCAGCTTCATCACTGCAATCACTCGAACCTCCACCACTCCTTGGCACTTGCTGGTGATAAGGACCCTGCACTAGGGGAGCAGTGTGGTGGTGGGGACTGCCTCCTCTGTGGACAAGAGCCCCCCAGTGCTGGAACCCTGCAGCCCAGCACAGGTCTGCAGGGGAGGCTGCCAGCCACCCTTAATGCACTGCCTGTTTAAAGGAAGCAACATAAAGACCATCTAGTGTGCCAAGGTTTCCTCATACAAACCTGAAAAACTAAATTGCAAGCACAGATGCTGAGAAAGTGTCACTCATTTGGCTCTTTGAATATCTGATGCTTATCTCCCAAGGCAAATTTATTCCTAGGAAGGAGAGATGAATTTCTGTTGTCCCTGAAATTTTTAATGGTGCCCATAGGTGCCAATAGCCTTCCCTTACCTATAACTGTGAAAAAGACCTTTTTTTTTTTTTATTTTCCAGCCAGACAAAACAGAATCAGAAGCAATTTTCCCACACTTGTTTATCCAGTTGTTTTTTTTTTTTTAATTGGCATATTTAAGATTGCTAAGGTCTCCCCCCCCACATTTTGCTATTAGTCTTTCATTGACTGTAACAGTGTGTCAGCAGGCTATGTGTCTGGATCATTACACCCACCAGTTTCATGTGCCCGAGCAGATATATAGCAACTTTATATTTTGGCTTTCGTTTATTGGTAGGGTGATATAGTACAGCCAGATGGCTCATGTACGGAGCAGTCCTGTGAATTGCAAGTTATAGGCATACGTCTTGTGGAGGCCTATCTTGTCACCCTGCAATCACCACTTGTAATTCACTGCCTGTCTCACCTTATCACAGAACAGTCATATGTGAGTGTGAGAGACTTAAAGACAACTGAGCAGCTGTATACTTGCACTCTGCAAAATTACCCAAGCGTCATGAGTACTCCTTGTGATTGCAAAGCATATTCTTGGTCACAGAAGACATTAAAACATGTAATTCCCTCCACATTCGGCTGATTGACCTTGCCCTTGGCTGATGCTGCTGTGAGGGTGACTTCTTGTTAAGAGTGTGAAGCTGCCGTATGCCACTGGAATAAAACCAGATGCCTCATTCATGTTGGGCCTAGCTCTTCTCTTCAGGTAGATGCTGGCACAGTAATAGCTTTCACAAGCAGCTGTCTTCATCTGCTGCAGCCCAAGCACATCTTTACAAAACTACAATTCTTAAACCAGCCTGTGAGGCTTCAGTTCAGGTATTATATGTATGATAACGTCTGGATGAAATGCTGGGAATATACCAGTGAGACAGAAGCACTGATAAAGGCTCAAAAGCAGACAGCCAGAAAGGCATTGGCATTATAGTCTGACTAGTCAGATTTTCCTGGCTGAGACTTCTGGCAGTTGGCCCCGTGGACTCAGAAGATTTCTTTTTCTGACAGCTGAGATAACTCTCTGAGCTTCACATGTTGTCTGGGACATACCTGGTCACCTTTCACTAAGCACAGACACTTGTGAGCAGAAGTAGACATACAACATATGAGGTCCCAAGTCACAAGACTGGGTCTGGCAGGATGACAGGAGACATTTTCAACCTGTCCATACTGAATTTTCTGTCGACAAACAGCACAAGAGAGCTGAACATTAACTTCCTATGTAGGCATAGCATATAATAACCTGCATTTCTTACCACCAGCATGTCTTTTGCCCCTTTTCTTCAGTGTGATGCTGGAATCTGCCCACTAAACAGAAAGCTTTGTGTGACTCCTCCTACTCATAAAGCATTTCAAAAGTTTTAAATTAAGAGGAATACAGCCTAATGAAACAGGCAGTTTTGTCTTGCTGTACTGACAGAAACTGTCTAGTCAAATTCCAGAAAGTTTTGTGGGGAAAGTTGTGCCTTCTGTTTTCATATCACTAAGATTATATCTTTCCAAAAATTATGGAAAGGAGTTCCGTGAAAAAGTTAACTAAAGATTAAGAAGTGGTAAAATGCTGGAAATAGAATCTTTGCAAGAGCATCTCTAAACAGAACAAGCAGAGAGTCAGGATCAAAAAGAATAGTTGTCAAAGGTCCTTCCCACCTGACTTTGTATATAAACTCTTCTGAAGATTGTTTCTTGGACCAAAAAGTTTAAAAAAAGAAGGAAGATTAACAGACTTGTCAAGTCCCATGCCAAATCCACCTTGTTCGTTCAGTCACAACAGTATGTTCCCTCACCTTAAACCTGCACTACAACACCAGTAATGAAACTGCTTCTTGTACAAGGAAGAAATCCCAGCTGGAAAACAAAGTGTCAGGAAACACTGTCTTTAGTTTTAAAGGGTAGATTATGAAGGCCATGTGATGTTGAAAATGAACTGAGCTCTGTTTTCCTTTCTGCTATGCTGGTGTTCGTTTGCTAAATTCAGTGAATAACATTTATGATGCCTGTTGGTAACAGAACTGGAAATTTCACAGTGCTTTTAACATCAGTCTTTAGAGGAAACAAGAAATACAGGAGTGTGCTCCCTCCTCTGTGTCTCTCCCTTCCCCTGTTCTTTACAGAGGTTATACCCCTGTTCTGTCTGTGTGGATATGTGAGTAGCAACTCAGTGTAAAAAAAGATTTGTGCAGAAATGCTGTGGAGTACATCTCCAGCAGTGCAATAATGTGCCACAAAAGCCAATTCATACCTTCCTCTGCTGTGTTCTCTTTTTATCTGAGTATATCCTCTTAGTGATATGTCTGTCATGAGTGATGCTCACCAAAAACAATGGCAAAAGTTCAATAGTAAGACTTCAGTGCCAAAATATAAGTAGGCCAACCTACAGTCCAACAATTCCAACAGTGAATCACCTGTGCAACAAAGGTAGCAAATGTGAATTCCAGGTGCAATGTGTATGCCCAATGCTGCAACTTCCTCAAGTAACTTGAAGTGACAAGCCACAAAGACATGTGTCTCCTGTCTCTTTTGTACTGATATTAGGCACAGCCATGCTATCAGCCAGGACCATTCACTTATCTATCCAAAATTTTCTTTTCTGATTTTATTAGCCTAGCTTCCAGATAGACCATCTTTAGTGACGCAGGGATGTAGCCGAGACATGCAGAAAACGTGAAGGGGAGCCCACAGTCAGACAAGCCCAAGCTGTTTGCATAATCACTGCTTTAATGCTTATAGCTTAGTTAGGTAAAAAGATTGTAGGTCTTATATTCAAAAGAAGACAGCAACCTGGAATGCAGAAACAATGGAAAGAACTAAATGTTCAATGGGCAGAAAATGTGGTCATGGATTCCCAATACAACCTATAAGCAGTACAACATCCCATGGGAGCAAGAGGAAAATACAATTATGTATGTGGCAGTAGTGACACCATTAATGGAATGTTACATGTCATTTTGTCATCTTCACTTTGTAAAGGATGTTGAACTTTGTAGAAGTTCCAGGGGGGAAAAAAAGATATAGTCATCATTTAAGATACGAAAATATAGACAACAATGAAAAGCATAGCAAGCTCAGCCCATTATGAAGGCAAGAATAACCAGCAACTTGATCCCTCACAGAATCACATGGGAGGATACTCAGTCCTACTACTTTGTTGAACTGATAAAGCCATTGGCACTCTTTTACACAGAGGTGCCCCAATGAAACCAGTGTACCTTTCACCAGGAGACAGAGATGCCATTTACCAGTGTTAAAAATTTAATTCATCCAGTGTCGGCAGAAAGGTTACTTATTAAAAGTCTATCAAGCCAATGAAACAGCACTGTGGCATGCACGTTGGTGTGTGCACATATGTGCCCAGAGAATTAAGGCAATTCTGGAGCAGGCTTTGGTGTTGCAATCGCTGAAGATGCTATGAGTGAAGAAAGAGAAAGTCCAAAGAAATGAAGACGATTAGTCATTATTAGCAATCTGTGCACAGACTCATTGCAAACAGTAACATTAAAAGCCATGAACATGAATTGCAAGCAACCCCATTGTGTTAAAACATGGCTGTATTATTAGTAGAGTGCCTGCAAACCCTGACCGAGGTTGAGATTTTGCTGTGCTAGGCACTGTACAAGTGCATAGGAAGAATGAACCGCCCTCAGCAGCTAACAAAAAATGATGGATTATTTTCTGACAGTTGATAAAGTATCTGTCACCGCAGAGTCTGGCTCCATACTGCAAGGCAAAACCCTCAGTGTGAGCACAATCCTGCTTCAGTCATGTTTTTATCAGCCATGCTGGTTTTGCTATTTATTTGCCACCTTGTCTGTACTGCTCCTAAATCACAATAGCAGCACAGGCGCCACTCGCCAGGAGATGGCATCATTAGAAGTTAATAACTTTGACTCTTAACTTTGCAGTCAGATACAAGCGTGAGACTGAGTATAGCACTAATCAGTTACTTCCTGAGTCCCACACTACTGATAAAATCTAACATACCCAAAGCAAACCTCAGCAAGTACTTGGACGCAAGGTGTCACTTTTAAAAATGTAATTTTCAAACGATGAAGCTGCTGTTATCTGCTACTTTGTCTACAAACCTTGTATCTCCCTGTATGTACTAAGACTGAGCATACCGTCAGCACCTAGCACAGGCTGTTCTTGCATTTACTACAGAATCAACGAGAGACAATTTTTCCGAGGCAATTAAGAAAAAGAAAATCTCGGGCTGGTAAAAGAAGCATACAATTATATAAAGGGTATCACAGAATGAACATATGGGCAATAATACATTATTTTTTCAAGTGCTTTTTGTGTCACCATTGTACTCATTAAATCAAACTTGCAGCAAGCATGATCCAACATACTGCAGGGATGAGGAGTGATTCTTGTATCACTGTGCAAAGACTTACACAAAGTGAAATAATTACCTTTAATCTTACTGTTCTATCAAAGAGACCAAGGAAGTCACTTGCTGGGTTAAGTGTGTCAGAAAGACAAATTATACCAGCACTGTGTGCACGGATTCTGAGATGCTGAATACTAATTTTAAAGGAGTTTTATCAGATAGCTACATGAAAAGAAATAACAGGGACTTGCTACTTTTCAAGAGTATACGCTTTGCCTGGCTGCTGGCAATTAAAGTTTGACAGTGTGCCAAGATACACATAAAAAAAGAGGCTTGAAAATATTTGTTTTCAAAAATCACTATTTTGCATAAATATGCAGATCTTGAAATATTTTATAGAGTGGAGGTAGAAAACAGGCTGATGTATTTTGATAATATCATTTAGGGACACCATAAATAAGTACAGGATGATAGGTTAATTAAAGCACTTCACAGAACTCAGCCTTATAGATTGATGTTAAAGAGGAAAATGTGTCAGTGCATGAAATAACATTCCCAAGAGATAAATTAGGTATCTGCTGCATTTATTGTTTTCCTTAACACTCTCATGCACTGAACTTGATATTCTGCATATGTGATTATCTTAGCTACAATAAAAATATTTATTTAATAATTAAAAAGTTACTAAAACAGGTACTGTTGTATATGCTGCCTGATCTCCTTTACTGTATCATTATGCTCCTGAATACTGATGAGAACTGCTGCTGGGCAAACTAAAGGGTTGCTCTAGAAAAAGCTAATGGTAAACAGCTCTGCCTGCGAGAATGTTCTCAGGAATTAAGAGTAAAAAGAGACTGGTGCTTTAGTTATGCCAGTTAGACCCCAAACCACAGAAACATTAAGGTCAGGAAAAATTGTATGGTGCTCCACAGAATGAACTGCCTTCTTGTAATGACTTGAAAAAAGTCTATGTTGGATCCCCATTTTCCAACTTCATACAAAATCCTTACAAGTACAGTTGGACTAGCACCACACCTGTGCTGCCATTAAACAAAAGGAAGGAAAAAACCACAGGTATGTATCTCACCTGTCAAGTCTTACTGTATTGATATAACACTGTCTCTATTCATTCCCTGCCAAAATCTACCTGCAAATCCATATACATTCCCCAAGTGCTACCCCTTCATTTCCAAGAAGAGCCAAGGAAGATGAGTTTCAAGAACAGCCTGAAGATAAGGTCAGCAAAGATCAGCTCTGATAGCCAGTTGATCAAACAAGAAATTTGAGTAACTTTAAGGGCAGGAGCAATCTAGGAAAAAAGAAATGCAGGAGCAGTAACATACTTTAAAGTCTGATAAGTATCAGACTCCTCATCTTTAATCTCACCAACAGAAACAACATAACAGGAAGGGATTTTTCATCTATGGCTGCTTATTGCGACAGATGATTTTATAGATAGCAGATGGTATTCCATTTTGGTTGAAGGGTCTATGCATCAACCAAAACTGGCTTACAGCACAATTCTTTGGTCCTGTTTTTTTCTCCACTAGTACTCGTGATTCAGGCAGGAATAGTAACCCAGAATCTATGGATATTAGTGGTTTTTAACCATTTTTACAGTTACCTTGTAAAAAAACCCCTCAAATTTCTCCAGCATAAGCGGTTGTACAGTGGTTGTACATCTTCTGAAAATTCATTCCAGAAGATGGATGTGGAAAGGAGAGACCAGTTTCCTGATAGCACATGATGAACTAGCTCCTGGAACGTCCCTTCTTGTTGGTTAGTGAAGTTCAAGAATCCTGAGATATGAACAAAATACATCAATATAACCTGGGGACAGAGGAGAATTCACAGGGTATAGGGTATGCATGGCTTGAAGAAGAAGTCATTAACAGGATTTAACATAACCTTACCTGTTTTTCTTTGGTCCATGCAGTCACCTAGTGCAGATAGAGGAACAACTCAAGGACAGAGCCTCACACAGCTGTTAGTAAATAACTTCAGCACCAGCTAATGGGGAAACCATGGCAGAAAAGCAGGAAGTGGTCCTATAAGAGCAGACACTTTCCAAGAACATAGCAGGAGCTCACCTTCTCACCAGTGTGAAGGGAAGGTACCTCCAATCAAATTCCTCAAAAAAGGCTCAATGTCCTTGAAAATAAATGGTCAGCTCTCTTAAAGTCTTCAAAAAATTGATTTAGAAATAGTGTCAGGATCATTGGAAGACACCTGCAAAAGATAAACATCAACAAAATCTATTTTTGTGGTGGGGATCAGATATGTCTCTCAACTGCCTACACAAGATCGTGAATACGAAGTCAAATGGGGGAGTTACAAGAGATTCAAGCTGCATTCTCAGCGCTGGCAGCCTTCTTGCCAGGATCAGAGAAGCCATTGGTACTGATTTCATGGGGCTCACATTATATTGAAGGAGGATACTATTTCAGTCCTATTTCTTTTATAGGGACATTGCTTTACATAGTTACCTTAACACTGGCACGTAAGAGGGAGTTTTTGCACTCTCTGCATCAACAGTCTCCTTTGTCCATGTGGCTTTTCATTTTCAGAGGTGCTAAGAACTTATGACTCATCAAAGTGTGTTCTGGCTGCCAACCTCAAGGACCCAAGAATATTTTCATGACTTATGGCACAGTTTGAAACAAGAGCAGATGCTCAGACCAAGACAACAGGAGGACAACCCAATTAAGAACTTCTCACTCTTTCACGTCTTCACCCTACTAGTCCAAGGCACTCAAATTAATGCACTTCCACTAGGAACTTCCACAGTTATCCAATGCTCTCATCCACGAGGCACCTCCCTGACAAGAAGGTCAGAGACTGATTTATCCCTGCGATTTTCTTGAAAATCAAAACATGTAGCTTTAATTGTATTCAAAGCCAGAGGGCAACCAATACATAACACAGTCCACCAGGGTCAGGTTCTCTTGTCACATTACAATAGGCAGCTGCCCAGAAGAGTTTGATGTGGTAGATTTGTGTGTATATGTACAACATAATGGTCAGAAACTTTGAGCAGTTAGTTTCAAGAGAGGACTGGAGGGAGAAAGGAAAAAAAAAAAAAGACTTGCTTTGAACATGAAGGAGAGCAGTAAACATCTTCTTTGCTGCGTGGTGAAGCCCAGTGGGTACTGTGTTGTCCTGATCAGAAGTGATAATGACATGAACACTGACAAAAATAGTCCTCCCTTCAAGACAAGCAATTACTAAACACAGGTGGAAAGTGAAAAGTTTATTGCCCCCTGCCGCTTATATATCTTGTTTCAAACATAAATAATCTTTCTGCACTTAGAAGTTTCCAATTTTGCTGATTAATTTAATCAAGTTATTAATTTTTCTGCAAACTTAGCAGAGGAAGGTTGTCCTTATCCTCCACTGTCAGGTGAAATAACGGAATCACAGAATCATAGAATCATAGAAGACTTTGAGTTGGAAGGGACCTTTAAAGGTCATCTAGTCCAACCCCCCTGCAATGAGCAGAGACATCCTCAACTAGACCAGGATGCACAGAGCCCTGTCCAACTTGACCTTGAATATTTCCGGGAATGGGGCATCTACCACCTCTCTGGGCAAACTGTTCCTGTATTTCACCACCCCCATCATAAAAAGCTTCCTCCTTATATATAATCTCCACCTGACTGTCATGACTTTTCCAATATCATGGAGAGTGGCTGGGCAACTATATCATACAATTCCCTCAGGACTCTGGGATGCATCTTGCCAGGTCCCACACATTTATGTATGTTCAGGCTCCTCGGTGGTCTCAAACCTGATCTTCTCTTGCAGTGGGAGGGACTTTGTTACCCCAGTCCCTGTCTGGCAGTCCATCCACTCAGTGAAGACTGAGGCAAAAAATTGTTGAGTACCTCAACCTTCTTCTTCTCTGTTAGCCAGTTGTGTTCATCATGGATGGGATCCATCCAGATTTGTAAGTATAGTAGTAAAGAGCAGATAGGTCTCTTCTGTCAAAGTTATTCTTAGCCCACATCCTGGACGCTTTTCCCCATATCTGAACTGTGTGCTTCATCCATCAAGACTTAATCTCCACTATGCAGACAGCAAGGTGCTCAGCTGCAGATGACAAGCATCACAAAACAACAGAAACAAACACGGGCCAGGAGCAAGGCATTTAGTGACCACCACCAATGTCTCTCCACTAACACTTCTGTGTATAAAGAACAGGAAAGGAAACCAGATGATAGTTCAGGCAGCAGACCTCAAACAAGTGCAGGGATGTGCTTTGGAACATCCTTACACACTGACAAGGTTGTGAATAATTTACTGACCCTTTTCAGTTCCCAGCTTCCTGCAAAGATAGATTGCAAATGCCTGCTCAGCTAAGATTATTTTTCTGGATAATTTAAATCCAGAGGAACTTTAACATGGGTCAAACTCATACTAAAGAACTTTTGCCTACATTAGATAACATATTTTGTGAAGTTTCTTTTGGTACTTGCTAGGGATATAATGGCTCCTTACATTAATTTGATTTCTAATGTTTCTAATGTTTGACACACTAAACATTTTAAAATTTCATCAGCAATCCATGTGTGTACAACAGGAAATGAAAGATTTTTTTTCTGCTCCTGTTCAGAAAAATACTCTTAGACAATGCAACACACAATTTCCTTTCTTTATTTCATCTGAAGTCACTGTGATGCTCTTTCAACAACTATGGACAAAAGTTTCAATTATTGGTACATAATATTAGGCATTTAAATCCATACTTAGGAAGTGGTGTAGTGATCTAATTGGCCATACCTTTTACATTCAAAACTATTTATGATCTATATTAATTTGCACCAGCTATATGCCCTAATGCAAAGGAAAAGGAACAGAAAAACATTTCTATGCACTTTCATCCCTCCTTCAAGTTTGGCTGTTTCACAGCTGACAGATCTCTGTCTCCAAGCTATTCACACTGCAGGGTTTGCAACTAAATGAGCTGAGCTCTTGCAGTGCTCGGGATGCCGATGTCTGCTACTATGTGATGGCCTGGGTATCTCCCTCCTCTCTTGTAAATACATGATCTTAATCTGCCATGACTTAAATTTTGCTTGACACATACCTGATACCTTCGTAATCTTGCTAGTAATCTTTGCTCACTGAGGATTGTTTTAGTCAGAGACTTTTACAATGGCAGCTTCTAAGAGTTAATGGTCAGTTTGGGTCTCAGTGTTTACGAGAAACATGTTGGTGACAACATTTCACATCCGACATTACTTTTCATTACTGGAATGAGTGCAAGAGTTAAAATCAGATTTTTTTCCCAGAAGCATCCATAAGAGGCAGAATGGGCCCTCTGATCTCACATTCATGTTATACCAAGTCTCAGGCCAGCCAGAATAAAGCCTGGGCTGTCTTTTTAATGCTAACTGATATCGTCTTAACAGGAGTCAAGAAGCAGCAAAACACATTCTGCTTCTCAGTTTGGTTAGTTAGCCATAACTGACGTTGTCTACCTGGACTTCTGCAAAGCGTTTGACACTGTCCTGCATGACATCTTGGTGGCCAAATTGGAAAAATATGGATTTGATGGATGGACCACCCACTGGATAAGGAATTGGATGGATGGTTGCACTCTGAGGGTTGTGCTCAATGACTCAATGTCCGAATACAGATCAGTGACAAGTAGCCTTCCTCAGGGATTGGTACTGGGACCGGTGCTATTTAACATCTTTGTCAGCAACATGGACAGTGGGATTGAGTGCTGTTTAACATCTTTGACAGCAACATGGACAGTGGGTTGAGTGCACTCTCAGCAAGTTTGCCGATGACACCAAGCTGTGTGGCATGGTTGACATGCTGGAGGGCAGGGATGCCATCCAGAGGGCCCTGGACAGATTTGAGAGGTGGGCCCATGCCAACCTCATGAAGTTCAACAAGGCCAAGTGCAAGGTCCTGCACATAGGTTGAGGCAATCCCAAGCATAAATACAGGCTGGGTGGACAAGGGCTTGAGTGCAGCCCTGAGGAGAAGGATTTGGGCGTGTTGGTAGGTGAAAAACTGAACATGAGTTGGCAGTGCTCACTTGCAGCCCAGAAGGAAAAGTGGATCCTGGCCTGTATCAAGAGAAGCATGGCCGTCACACTGAGGGAGGTGACTCTGCCCCTCTCCTCTGCTCTTGTGAGACCCCACCTGGAGTACTGTGTCCAGCTCTGGACCTTCCAGTGCAAGAAGGATGTCAAGCTGTTGGAGTGGGTCCAGAGGAGGGCCACAAAGATGATCAGAGGACTGGGACACCTCCCCTGTGAGGACAAGCTGAGAGAGTTGGGGTTGTTCAGCCTGGAGAAGAGAAGGCTCTGGGGGGACCTTATAGTGGCCTTCCAGTAGTTCAAGGGAGCCTACAGGAAAGCTGGGGAGAGACTTTTTACAAGACCATGCAGTGACAGGATGAGGGGTAATGGATTTAACCTGGAAGAGGGCAGATTTAGATGAGATATTAGGAAGAAATTCTTTACTGTGGGGGTGGTGAGACACTGGAGCACGTTGCCCAGGGAAGCTGTGGATGCCCCGTCCCCGGAGGTGTTCAAGGCCAGGCTGGATGAGGCTTTGAGCAACCTGGTCTAGTGGAAGGTGTCCCTGCCCGCAAAAGGGGGGTTGGAACTAGATGATCTCTAAGGTCCTTTCCAACCCAAACCATTCTGTGATTCTATGATGATAAAGCACTGTAGGGCTCCACAGAGTTGCTCTGAGATGTAATACAGCCTCATGCCTTCTCTCTGATACATTGGTAGAGGGAAAGTGAGTACATCTAAGCATGTCTATTCTTGGTACTAAGTTGAGTTTCAGTTGAGTAAAAACTGGGGTTCAGCTGGAGTAAGCCACACCATCCCTGAGATACTTACACAGGGACTCCAACCACAGATTTGTTCACAACCATGAATTTTATTTTTAAAAGCAAATCGGGATGTATAGTGAACTTAACCGTCCTTTTTCTTACCTTGCCCAGTAAAATTGCTCAAACTCACCCAGAGATGATCTTGGGGAAGATTTGAACTTCCATAAAGAAAACAGTGAAGTAGTATTTGTCTCTGTCACAGGTATGGAAAGGTCAGACACTTAAGTTCTAGTAAATATTAAAAGAAGATAAAAAGCCACAAAATTAATATGCTGCCTCATACTCTCTACTTCCCTATCACCAAAGTATCTGTCATCACCACATGGAAATTAATACCAATAGCAAAGTCTGTGGATCTTCATTAATTTTCTAGCAACAAGTTTGAACTCTCCAACAGCTCTGGTTCATCCCATTTAACTTTATCTAACTGAGTAGTTAAAATTTGGCTATATAGGAAGCACGATGACACAGAAGACTCCATTACCCCACTGAGGTCATGGTCTTTCTCCATGGTTTGTATGGCAATAGAACAGCCCCAACCCAGCTCAAACAGCATATTCTCTGGAGCACACTCTGCATTGGCTGATTTTAACAGAGGATCAAAAACCTCTTTGCTGTACTCATTAAATTGATGCCTGAGGGTGTCTAGAGCAATTGAGCTCCTAACTCCAGTGCTATAGTAAGATGGAAAAACATCCAGGGCAAATTTGCAGGCAAATTCAACACATCATCATAGACACCTTTCTGGACAGGTCCCTGGAGAAGTTAATTTGATGTGGACTTTAAGGTAGTTTCAAACACATGGAAATGCTGAGAGAGAGAGCAGGTGACACCAGTAGCCTTTTCCTTCCTTTGTAGAAGAATTCCCCCCTGCAGTGCAAGGAGTCAGGCTAATTTCACTTCCATGGGAAAGCATCTGTGTATCTAGTAGCTCTAGAGTGTAAATTTCAGCCAGATGCAATTTAAACTGCTTGAAAACTTTACATTCCTGCAAAAACAGAATCATGAAAAAGCTACAGGCAGGCAACTAACAAGAGAATTAACAAAAGATACTAGAGGATCTTACATATGTAATTTTTCTGGTCTTTGTCACTAAAGCAATATCACGATTGCAATAAACACTAAACAACTTCTATAAATGTTTCAGATATCATGTAGGTGGTGCCAATAAGAAGTTTCATTCAGCTCATAAAACATGTAAGCTCTTCATTCTGCTGCTTTACTGACCTTAAGATTGTCCTGATAAAGATAAAGAGAAGATAAAGAAAACAACTGTGTGTCATAGACATGGATGATGTGATGTATGCAGTATCCAGAATGCACTCAGAGGAAAAATTCAGTGTAAATAAAAGGTATTCTTGTGTGTAAAGTGGAATTCCAGTTCCTACTTAGTCCTGATTTTTTTTCTGTTATTTAAACAGGTCCTTGCTGCTTTCTCATTGCCCAATACAAGGCTCAGCCCAAAAGAGGAAAAATGGTTTTGAAAACTTTATTGAAACTAGTTGACCCATTCAGTTGTCCAGTCATGATAATTTTTCCCATCTACTTAATCCAACACTCAGTGTCATGATCAGAGGGCTAGAGCACATCCGTTACAAGCACAGGCTGAGAAGAGAAGGCTCTGGGGTGACCTTCTAGCAACCTTCCAGTACATCAACAGGGCCTGAAGGAGAGATGGGGAGGCACTCTTTATCAGGGAGTGTAGTGATAGAACAAAGGGTAGCTGTTTTAAGATGAAAGAGAGTAGATTTAGTTTAAATATTAGGAAGAAATTTTTCACTGTGAGGGTGGTGAGGCACTGGAACAGGTTGCCCAGGGAAGCTGTGGATGCCCCATCCCTGGAAGAGTCCAAGGCCAGGCTGGATGAGGCTTTGAGCAACCTGGTCTAGTGGAGGGTGTCCCTGCCCATGGCAGGGGGGTTGGAACTCGGTGGTCCTTAAGGTCCCTTCCAACTTGAACCATTCTATGATTCTGTGATTCTATATCCAGTAAGCATGGCTAGAAATTTCTAAGCAGACTTGTTTTCTTCACATGCACTTTCAGAGGTACCAATGCAGCACTGCAGGGTTCAAATCAATGCATGTGCAGCAGAAAAACAGGGGAACACTGGCCCTCAACATACACACATGGCATCAGCTGCAGGATGTCTACTGAGGAACATCCTGCCTCCTGTCTCACTCTGGAGTACTAGAGCCATTAAAGAACCCAGTCTGATGGTTTTCAAAGGCAGATTTAAAAAAACTCACACTGCAAATATTTACAGAAGTATCAAAACCAGTTCACAAACAGCTTTCATTGGAAGATAGACAGCTAAACTTATCAGGCTCTTAGCTATTGTCAGTATTATCTGCTTAGTTCTGGAATTTGTGAAGCTTGGAGAAGGCTGCTAAAACTGCTGTGACCTATGCTGCTCCTGGAACAGTGAGGACAAGGTCCAGTAGTGACCGAAATTCCTCCTCACAACTTTGTGACTGCCATTGCATCAGTCAAACATGAGAGGGATGTGAATATCAAATGCATAGTGAATACAGAAGACTTCCCAACAACAGGGTACAGTATCTGCTTTAAAAACTTACCTCTCTGAATTTTTTATTTTTGTTTTAACATTAAGTAGGTGTTTACAAGAACTTTTGCAAACTAGAGATGAGTGCTGTCATATAATCAGGCTATGGTAAGTAGCCCTGACATTTGCTTATGAAGTAAACAAAGGCTGAGGTGCATAAACAGCCTAAATAATTTTCACTACATAAAAGCTTACTTGACAGCTGCCCTGTTTTTGAGTTTGATCTACGTCTTTCCAGTCAACTGTCACTGGGTTGTTTCTTCAGATATGGGTAGTCCAGCAGGGTACTAATTCTGCCCAGGATTTCTGGATGTTGGGTATCTGTTTATCTTGCATAGGAGGCTACTATGATAGCACATATGAATTGTTCATTTTAAATACAACCAGTGTGTATCATATCTAATCTGCTGCAGATAATCTGTGTGTGCAACTTCTATCACATTTTGGTTGTGCTTTACACAGGTCATCTAATCTACACAAATGGAGAAGTGTTCATGCATCTAGAGCATATCAGACCAGAAATACATAATCTGCTCCGATGAAGCCTGGACACTGAAGTCCCCTGCTGAAGTTGTGTTTGCAAATGTTTAGGGAAGGCCTTGCCTACATTATGACATTAAAAAACAAATCTCTGATTTTTTATATATTTAGCGAGACGTGTTTAGGGAGAAGAGGAAGTTGCTCAAGCCCTGAGGCAAATGGCAAGGAAGCAGTTATGCTGTCGTACAGCACCATGGTGGTTAGCACCACTGCTATATCAAGCCTAGGTACCAATTGTCTTTATAATACTGCATTATTTTAATATACACCCAGAAGATTGTATTTGCTTGTTATTTCCATAGCCAGACAGAGTTTGACCTGGGTTTCCAAAACAGAGCAATCAGCCTTACCTATGATATGATTTTTTTCAACGCATGTATCTAGGATCAAAAGCTCTTAGACCCTTTGTTATTGTAGAGGGAAGAGTTAATTTCTGTGGTTTCATATGATATGTAGGGCAACACACTGAAGAAAGTTAATATCTTAATTTTTTAAGGAATTAAACACACTGACAAGTATATGGAAAGAGTTATAATTTTCCTTTATAGAGGAAGCTACAGCTGCTAGGTTTTGCTCAGGGTTTTCTGCTATAAGCTGACTGCAGGAAAAAAAAAGTGAATATGAAACACAGAAAGCATCCATTTAATGGCTGCTTCTTTTGCTACTTGGAGTCTGAAAAATTACAACAAATGAAAGTTACAACAACCAGCAATGGTATAAATACTATTTAAGCCAGCAGTCACATATGGTATATTAGCAATGTAGATGGATTTAATGAAAACTGAGATCAGTGCATGCATCTGTCATCAACCAAACCTACAAAATATTTTCATCAGAAAATGAAATGTAATGATATAAGTGCTCATCTGTAATAGAGTTATAACAACTCCAAATGGTAAAACTAGTGCTGGTTTAATGCATCTTGTCAGCTAATATTAACCAAACAGACAATTCCTATGACAACTGCCTTGAAGAGAACAGATTGTGTGATAGGTCATAAACAAGCACACATCCTTAGATTAACAGGTCCAAAGTACTGCATACTTCTCTAAGTCACCCTGTAATGCAAAACCGAGTGTGATTTGTCATACCATTTCAGCCTCCATTACAGCTAAGATAGTAGTGTGGAATTTTTCAAGCTTCACAGGAGGAATATTAAAATGGATAATACTACCATGCATTTTAAAGAAAATTCTCAGCACTTGCCAAGTCATGCTCTCTGAGGTATCTGCCAGTGTGGGAGGGATGCATGCTCTCAAGGGGGCCTGTATTTCATGATCATCTCAGGCAGGGGGCTGCAAAGTTCATTAAATGATCTTATCTCACTCCTGGTTCTGTTCAAAATAGCCTTGATATGATGAAGGATTTATGTTACCCCCACATCAAATAAAAAGTACTGAGGGATGCATTTCATTACTGCACTGTAACACTGGAGAAGCCAGGGCTGCAGTGGTAATATTCCTCATTTGTTTGTGTCACACAGAGGATTTATTTGCAGGAAGAGTCCAGCTCCAAAGGTAAGCGAGTATTTGGTTTTTGTAGTGAGCTTTTCATAATAATATCAACAAGAAATGTGTGTGTTCTCTAACTTTAACTCTCACAAAAGTATATTCTAGGAAAGATGAGAGTGTCAGGAAAATACCAGGGAAGAGTGCCCAGTTTAGCAGCATTCTAAGGAAGCTGAGTAGCATTGATATAGAAAAAATATTTATGGGTGATTTCCATGTCACAACCCTCAATAAAACACCAGGAGATGTGGCTGTACATTCTCAACTGATGGGCTAACCTCTTGCAAATGTTTTTTAACAACAATCAGTTGCCAAGAAGCTTTTTAATTTAATGGTAGACACCTTCACATGAATCAGGATCAGTTTCTCTTGCATGTTCTGTCAGAACTGGATGATCTAACGAAGAACATGAGCCCTGGGCAGGATTTATTTTCTTTGATCTTAGACCACCGAGTCATCCTGTACTCAAAAATCAAACAACAAAACAAAATATCTTCAAGATCCTTGACTAATAAATATTAATTTATGCTATATACATGATCTTATTAATTCAGCTATTCATAGGATCAGGCTTCAAATGTATCTGACAGAGTGGAAAAACTATTGGTCAGAAACAATTTTTGATCAGGCAAGCAAACTACAGTTGCTTTGATGTTTGCCTTAGATGTTGAAAATTAAAAACTAATAAGAGTTGGACAAATCTGTGGAAAGCTCAGGAAAGGCACTTGGACATTCTTTATTGCAAGGTGTTATGAATGCCTATTGCCTTGGTGCTCAACTCTGTGCAGCTGGCCCCACAGTCCTGTTTGTGTTGTGCTGGTGGCAGGATGTGTGGGAACACAGGCAGCCATCACAGAGAACTAGGCGCATGGAGTGGGAGAAGGTAAGGGGCAGAGAGGACTTGAAAAGATGCCCCAGGGAAAGTTTAGTGAGATCAGCATTAGCAGCTAGGGGAAAATGCAGCTCCAACAAGAAGTGGAGAGAGATTTTCCAGAGTGAAAAACAGAGCTGCAGAAATCAGCTGAAAAAACATCTGAAAGAAGAGGTATGAGTCAGCCAGCTTAGGCTGGAGGGCTGACATCGGAGGCTAAGAGGGCAGGAGAAGTTCAACAAACACAAAGGCAGAGAAGAGAAAAGTGTGGAAGCCCTTGGCTGTGGGCTGAAGAAGAAGAGTCAGTAAGAACCTCAGAGTGGAAGACAGCAAGTAGCTAAATAAATAAATGGGCATGGGAGCAGAACTAGGATAGTAACAACTGAATGGATAACCTGGCGAGAAATGAGACTGCTGATTCCTGAACCATTTTGCTCAAAATATTTTTTAAGAATTTTAACCCTCAGCCAGAGGACTGCTGAGCCCTATGGTACAGAATAGCAAGGCAGAGAATCAGTTCCCTCCAGTTTGACAACTCAATCGTTCACGTGTGTGGTATCCAGGGAAGAGTGAAAGCAGACGAAGAGAACTGCAGCACAACAGATTAAAAGACCAGAAGAAAACTCTTACAGTGCATGGCATTCAAAGGCCTTGATACTGTCACTATAGAAGTATGAGATGCAAAAACCACATAGCTGCCATGAGCCTTGCCTTAGTATGTTCTTT
This sequence comes from Syrrhaptes paradoxus, assembly GCA_013400615.1. NCBI lineage: Eukaryota > Metazoa > Chordata > Aves > Pterocliformes > Pteroclidae > Syrrhaptes > Syrrhaptes paradoxus. The sequence continues at coordinate 110,238 of VZTO01012867.1, forward strand.
GTCATAAAAGTGTCATGGGAGAAAAGGTCCAAATTTTGTAACAGTTCAAAGCATTTCAAGAATAGCTAGTCTCCAGATAAGAAAAGTAGGCTCAGACCCATCAGTTTTTCACTGAAAAGCAATAATGAACTGTGGGAATTAGCAACAAGGAGAATGGTTGAACAGAGACTGCTGTGTAGTGCCCGAGTGCAAACATTTTAATTCGCATGTTAGAATTGCTTAACTTGCATGTTAGAATTGATTTGCTAGATGCACACCTATAACTCCTGCACACAGGAAACTACTACTGATATTGTTCCGTCACAGGTTAGTATGGTTGTCATTTTCAGACACAGAAAATTCCCATTGCACGGAAAACTCTAGTTAATTTGATTGGAGTTTATAGCTAGAGAACAACCTCCTGACTGAGCACACATCCCAGTAAGAGCAGGTACTTCAAATTCTGCCAAACTAGAAAATACTGCTGGCAGAATAAAACACTTGTCTAGAAGTCCCTTATTTTATTTAATTGAAAACTGCAGCCAATATTGTTAACAAAAAAAAAAAATAGATTGATAGTCTGCAATGCCGAAATGAAAATGGAAGGAGAGCAGTACAGTACACATGCAAAGCCACGCATCTTTGCTGATAGACACTCTAATTAATTTTTGAAAGAGATGGGAACAGTGTTAGGAACCTGTGTGCACCAGAAGATCGTACCAGAATTCCTCCATCCCCAGGGTAGTGCTCCAGGTCATCTCTGAGGGGTGCTGCTCTGTAACCAGTCACCAGCGAGACAGCCAAAAAAGCTGTGAGGAACCTCTCCCCACCTCTCTCATGAGCTGCACCAGGGCTCAGGACATTCATGAGACAGACTGCACTATGACATGACCTGCTACACAAACAGAAGGGTGCAGGGGTTTAAAGTTAAGTGCTTTCTTCTGCCCCTAAAGAGTTTTACCCAGGATCTGAAGACCTAGAAGTTGAACTTGAAACTGGTATACTTCCCCAGGCAGGATCTCAAAGCAAACCCCCATCAGCCCTTTGAGATGTGAATTGCCGCCAGGTGCAGAAGCAGAAGATAAATAAACTATCCAAGAAAAAAAGAGGGAAAACATGGCTATGACTATTAGTCCTATTGTCTAAAATCAAAGCAGATTTCTTATTGTATTAAAGTCAAACATCAGCATTAGCATAGTCTACTCTCCTATACATCGTTCAATTTTTTGTTAACCCAATGCATTTACCTAATATGCACAGTCACCAAGCAAGGTCCATGAAAAGGTAGGTGAATAAAACATTGTATTGTTTCTGGGAAGACCCCTGAAAACTGTGACTAATCGTGTTATGCAAGAAGCACAAAAAGGGGGAAAATATTATTGCTTTCCTGACTCATGTAGATGCTTTCTAAATTTTAAAAACCATTTAAAATAACAGGAAGAAAAAAAAAACCCTAATTTTCTTTGCATACCGTTTTCTAGCTAAGAAACCTGTGACATTCAATTGTCTCCGTGAAACAGTGTGTTTCCTGTGGTGGTAATGGTTTCTCGTAGAACCAGTGAGTTCCAGCCTCCAACTATTGATTTTTTTACTTACAGAAAAGTCAAGATGTCACATCAAATTGATCTTATGTTAGTCTTTTATTTTATGAACATAATTTTGATTTCCAGGTAACAACGTTAGAGTGACTGCTTCCCTACCTTTGTAAGATCTCCTTTAGCAAATTGAGTCTAGTAATATCAACCTGCTCTAAAATTATGAAATCTAAAAATAAGCAAACATCTTCACCGGATAAAGTCTTCCTAGTGACTACTCCTTTCATTTTGAGAGCTGCTACATTTGTTCCCCAGCTTGATACCAGGGCTCTGTCAAAGACGATTACCAGAAAGAGGCTCTCATTATAGTCCTCTTGAAGGATTGTCACTAGAGGCTTAAATAAAGCTTCATTTCATCCTGGCTGTTGCAGGGCAGTTTAAGTCAGGTCTAACTGCAAGATCTATAAAAGTGCTATTACAACTGCCTATGTGCTTTAACAGTATATTTCTTCCCACCTGTTGTATCATATAGAGAATATTTGTTCAGGCTGCTTTGGAGGCTGCTTCCATGAAATCTTTTTCATTCTTCTCTTTCCCTATTAAGCAAGGTCCCTTTTTCTAACTACTTTGAACGAGGTTCCAAAGCATGAAAAGAAACTGTACCCAGGTGATAACTGCTGGTGCAAAGCCACAATACAGGCTTAAGTCTCTCTCCTCTGAAAAACCTGAAGTAAGAAGGGAAATAAAAAGTTTCCATCTCCAAGAAGATTTTTAGCACAGAAACTTTATCTTAGGGCAAGTGAAATACTGATAGACTAGGTTTGATATCCCTCATTGCCCACACAACCCTGAAGGCTTATGGAACTGTTTTGAAATGGATGGCAGGACAGAGGTGAATTCAAACATCTATGCATATGATGCATAAAGGCAGTGGAAAACAGGTGGGTTATTTTAGCAGAGTTGTTGTGCAGTTCCTACGGTCACCACGTGAATGAGTTCCAATAGAGGGTTTGAAATAAAAGGTAATTTAGGGTAAGATGAGTCTACAGTTCAGAGAAGCAAACACTGGTTCATTGACACACTGGGATGTACAAGGATCAGTAAAATAGTGACGCAGAAATTCTAAGTTCAGTTGCTTTGATACATATTTGAGTGTTCTTCAGTTCTAGGGGGAAAGAAGTCTGACCCAGATGACTGTTACTGTATCTCTTTCATACATTTATAGATTATTCTTGGTACACAAAAAGTTGAAAAGGGTACTAAGTGCTACCTGCGAAGAGAGATGTGAGTTGGCATTTGTATATACATGGATATTTAGAGAATACATGTATTTTATGAAAACACATACTTGTATTAAGAGAACTTTTGGCGTGCAACTGGTTATCCCCTAGTATAGCTGGAGGTGTTCAGCTGTGCTTGCAATTACGTTACAAACTGATGCCAGTGCTTATATATCCAGCTATAATTTGCTCAGAACCTGAAAAAAATGCTTAGTAAATTTCTTCTGCAAATGTCAGGCTCAAATACTGTGTTTCTATCATTTGGAGGCCAGAATTGATATATGGAGGTTTTACAGGGAACCACAGGGGAGTTGCAGGGAAATCCCAGCAAGGACATCTTCAGAAGGGTTGCTTTTGTCCTCTGCTCATAAGAGTCTTTATAATGTGTCTTCCAGTTTTTCACCAAACAGCCAAATCTCCAAATGAAATTATGAAAAGATTACTGGTTCCCAGTTTTGCATTTCTTAAAATGCCTGGCAGAGAATGGTGGCAGTTTCTCAAGCTTTTCCAAGCTGGCCTTGAGGGGCTTGTTTACTAACCCTCTATGGCTCTGATTAAAACAAATTACAAATAATTGCCATGAATTCAAACAATACATGAGGGAGCCTTAAATACTTGTTAAAAAAATCAAATGTTCTGGAAAATATTATAATGGCATGTTCATGCAAAACCACACAGCAATTTGGAAGGCAGACTGGATATGCTTATTCCATATTTAATGAAGTTTTGAAACTAATGATATGATTTTCTGGGTGTAATGAAGGATACAGGGGTTTGACTGTTAGCCCACAAAGAGTCATCCTGAGACAGATATTCTTTTTCTAGGATAAGATACACTCCAAAATTAATTTTTAAGTTGATGTTAAATGAAGGGAGAAGTACAGAATATGAACAGATACCTAAATACATTCAATTAAATTGGTCTGTTTCGAGAATTGCAGCAGAGAAGAAATATTTGATAATCAAGGTGGCTTTTGCAAATCAACATCTTATAAAATTGTGTTCGTACTTCTATACATATGAATTTTCTTCAGTCCCAAATAAAGCTAAGGTGTTACAACAATAAGCTACAAATCACCTGAACTCTTTTTCTTCATTGTTTTAATCTTAATCTATAATGATCACTTTGTCATTTTATAGACATGAAAACAGTGAGGAAAACTCTGGCAATTTTTATATTTCCTTTCTTTTTATAAGTACAGTAAAAGGTATCTTATTCTTTAAGCTAGAGCAGGCAACAGAACTATCCTGCATTGTGAGCTTAAAGGTCACAGGCAGATGGAGGTGATAGATATTTGAGGTGAACAAGTAAGAATTCAAATCACTGCAGACAGCAAATCCTCAAGTGTCAGAGCTAGGAATGAAAAGCTTAAATAGTGAGTCATGCCCACTGCTAGCCTGATCCTATTAAAAAAAGACTATGTGACCCTAACATGAAAATCCAAAACAGCAAGAGTGTGCTTTAGCTGTAAAAACAGATGACAAACTAATAACTTGTTATATGGTTGTTTCAAATTTCTTTTTTAGAGAAAATGAATAGCCAATATATACGTCATGAAGTACGGGGATGTGAAACAAGTGACCTGAGGAACTTCTGGGAAAAGACTATCGAACAACAAACGCGATATCTGCAAATTGAAAAAGAACGTCAGCGAAGAAGTGCTCTGACAAAGTAGGTAGTTTGCATCTGGAAAGGTTATTTGAGTTTGTGTTGTAATTATTTTTTAAAGAAAAGTGATACCTATATTTAAGTCATGCAATGAAAGCTGAAAGTATTTTTCTTAGATTTTTAGCAAATAATAAATCTTCCCAAATTAGCATGCTAATGCTAATGTGTCTAAGCTATGGTTTCATAGGTTAAGAGAATAATTAGCTCTTGTTCCATAAATGGGTCCAAAGTGTGAAATTTCTGAAGCTATCAGGACAACATCTAGCTGTGCAGGCTTGTGTTGAACATCAAGGCTTATGCTCACAGCAGAGGTAGCACAAACGTACACCTGTACCACCTTCTTTCTCTGTGGCCTTGTTTTCACAATAATATAATTTGAATACATTAAGATGGCTTAATTTGCATAAGGTAAATCCATAATAAAACAGACAGACCAAACCAAATGTCCGAGACAATCATCATCCATAGCCATATTTACCTCAGTCAGTCATATTTACCTTGATCAGCCACAATGAGAAAGACCAACAACATCAGTACCATTTTACCTTACATGAAGTCTCCATAAATTGAAGGCACATGCAAAGATGAGTATTTTGGCTGGAGATCATTCAACAAGGAAGCATTTTTTCAAAATCTCCCTCATAATCCTCTTTGGATTGATGCTTGAAAAAAATAAGAGAAAGGATGGCCTTGCACTAATAAACCTGGATGAAAGCACACTGGAGTTAGTCTCTAGAATGCTTTATCCATTTGTAACTAACCTAAATTCGACGTCTCTACTCCTCAGCTGTGAAATTCCTGTCTTTTCTATTTGAGGCAGACACTACCATAAAGAAAACAAATTGCCACCTATCACCTAAAGCTGTCTGCTATGGGTCTCTAGTGAGTTTTGACATGCACAGTGTTTCCAAGACAAATAGCGTCCAGGAGCCTCTATGCAATACTTTTTAAAATGCATTTCTGAGGAGGAGGGGACTGGGGAAATGCTGTGTGATGCTACCCAGCAGGTGGCAGCAGGCAATCTCCATCGGAGATGGCAAGTCACTCTGGCACATTGAGTGATTGTGCCGGAGTGCCAATATTCCTTGAGACAGGGCACATTGAAGAGGAAGATGAGAGCTAGTCCTGAAGTGCCATCCAGCAAAGCACTCTAAAGGGTCAGGACAGTTTGCATGACAACAGGAGAAGAGCACCAGAGGACAGCACCAGTGGGAAACGTGAAGGGTATAAATTTATTCCCTGTAAAAATACAGGGACAAGCTGATCTGTGTTTCTGTCCTTAGGCTCAGAAATGAATGGATGGAGAGACTGGAAAAACGGATAAAGATGTTGAGGACCCAACCTGAAGACCCATCTAGCTGAAGATCCCACAGACATCATATGTTCGGAGGAGAAATAAAATGGTTTTGTAGGAAAGCATGATAGTGTGATGCAAAAACTTAAGTCAATTTCACTTTGTGGCTTAAATGAGCTATGATTAATTAGCTGTCATTGTTAGAAGTTTTGTATGTGAAATGTCTATTGCTGCTTTTAATATTATGCATCCATCCCTTCATTTGATAAATGGAGATTGAAGTCCTCTGAAGTCTGAAGACTAATGAATCATGGCCCACTGAGCTGTAGATGGCTGGAAAAAGAGTTTTGTTACACAGCTAGTGCTTAGCAAAAGCGTTTCCCTGACATTTCAAGTATAGACAATTGTAATCTAGAGAAGTTATTTTCTTTTAAAATTGTTTAATGAATAGTTGAGATTCAACACAGCAGAGGCCAACGCAGACTAAGGAAGAGGGGACATGCACAAACAATGCCACCATATCCTAGTCACTAGTGAAACCAAACTTGATGGGAGGTACAGACCCTAGCTGCCATATTAAAAGGTATTAATATATATCCTGAGAAACGGTCTTGGTGAGGCACCAACAAGATTTGCTTAATTAGTTAACCTACATTAGCTAAATTGAGACCCTATATCAGCAAAGACAAAATAACTTGGACTTTTGAGGTTGCTTCTGGTACCTGGCCAGGCTTGTCTTGTTCCACAGAGCAGCTTAATCCATTTTCACATGACTGTCATCATGAGCGATGAACACATTTTTTCTTCTGACACTTTTTCCTTTTAAGACCCAGTATATATTCCTTAACAGCTAGGACCTTCAGAACCATTAGGGAAGAATGTTTCTAGTTTCCTTCCTAATGCTTCATTAGGAAATGTGATATTTCCTCCAACAGTATCAAAGCATTTCAATAGGCTGGTGTAAAAAACTTGCTTCCTTTTTAGGGTTACTGCTTTGGTGCCATCAGAATGCTTGAGGTAATATACTGCAAAATGGATTGTTTAGATTGTGCTAAAAATCTCTTCACACAATTGCTTAACCTTTTAGCCCCTTTTTATAAGATCATTTCACTACTTGTCTGGCAACTCATATTGTTTCAGAGTAAAGATTTGAATTGCCAGTGGGGCAAGACAAGAATAGCAGAAGGGTCTAGGGTTTAAAAATATTTAGCACTTCCATTCTTTTTAAAGCAAAACAAACATTTTAAATGTTATTTTTTTTCTCCCTTTATCCATCATCTTTTAAATTCACTGTTGTGTGTCCTAAGGTCAAACTAAATCTATTATGGGAATTTAAACATGTAAATAATGTTTGGGATGCCTGAGAAATCCATGAAAGCATGAAAAAAATAGATGACCTTGGAACATGTACTCAGAAGTCAAGACATCAGCAGGTATGTCACCAGAATTGAGGGCAGAGTTTGCCTGCCAGCTGAAAAAAGCTGCAAAACTCAAGTTCTTCATCAGAGTCTATTTTTAGAGTAACATCAACTGGGAATATGCAGGTTAAAAGTATAATTACAACATAGCTGTGCTTTAATAAACAATCACCAGGTAGACACATGACTTAATATTGGGTTTTAGTAAAAATTAGATTTATTTGAAAATGCCAGTTCACACACTTCAATTGTCCAATCATCTGTCTGTGCCTTGTGCTTACTGAAGCTCTACCTGAACTCCATCATGAAACAGCATTGATTTTTATATAATTTTTGCTGAAATTAGGGCTTGAACCGACACAAGAGAAACATTTTGCATCCACTCATTCATTGTGTTGAGTGCACAACATGCAAAGCAGAGGGAATCAAAATTGGCATATTTAAAAAATGAAAGAGGTACCCCTCAAATAAGCGTTTCTTTGCATCTCACATAGTTGAGAACCTTCTCCTCCCTTTCTTATAAACTTGGAAGGAGGAAAATCCATGGATAGCCAGGAAAAGACATGCCAGGAAGTGACTCCCATCTGAGTCCCTTATTGCACACCTCGTATGGTTTTGCCATTCAAGAATGCTTTGGAACCGGTCCCTATCAAGCTAGGACACCCCAAAATCTTCTCTTTAAAATTATAAAAAGGAAATTATTTTTTACAGACTGCATCTATTCCAGCCCAAGGCCAAGAGAAGTTCTGAAAACATATTTCCAGAATTAAGCCACTTTTCTTCTGAGCTTTGCAAATTCACCTTTAGTCTTTAGATTAATTATCTCAGGCTCAGGTTCCATAGCATTAGATTCAGGACTTTAGGACGTGTGATATTTATTTATCTAAGCTCTAGTAACATTTTTTAATACAAATACCACTTCTACAGGAGTAATCTATCTAGGAGTTTTGTAAATTACCATCAAAATGAATACATATCCAGAGAAATAAATATAATCTAGAGTCAATCAGCAAAATAAAGAAGTGTGATAACATTAAAATTCAAATCTAAATGTCAAGAAACTGTCTTAATCAGGAGCTGGAGCAGACTCCAAGATGAAATGGTTATGGCAATTTGAAAACACAAAAATATAAATCTTTAATTTACCTTGAAAGTCATAAGAGAAATTAAAAGTGGGCAATGAAAAAGTAAGCTGTAATTTCTGTGAGGTTTAGAAATGAGCCATAATGTTTTAAAAAAGAATAGAGAAACCCAACTGTAGGGATCAAAAAGTCATCAGCTAAAAACTGATAAAATCAGCAAGGTTTTATAAAATCATTATGGTTAGAGAGGATGTTACGATGCTTTTCAGACTATTTTTCACCAATATGCAGTTTCAGAGGAGTGCAGTATTCAGTTAAACAGGTTAAACTTAATAACTCAAATGTTTGTAAAATAGCTCCTTGAAGAAACACTTCATTTCCCTTGATGTTTTTCTTTCCAAATTTTCACATTGCTTTTAAGTGTAACAGCAAGAGATTTAGAGTTATGTCAATCTAATTTTATTAGTTTTGTAATTAAAATGTGGTAGATCCTTGTTTATCTTCCTAGATTTCATTATTTTACCATTCCTTTGCTTCATCCTGATGCTGAGTTGCAAGAAAATATATGTCTCTTTCCCATTACAAGTGCATGGTACAGAACTTTTTGAAAAAGCTTGTAGCAGTGACGAAAACTGAATGTAGTAAAGTTTTACCATCCTCTGAAACAAACACTAAACAATCTGGACCCAAGTCCTTTTAAATAGCATTTATGGGATGTACACTGCATATTAGCCCAAGAATGACAGATGCTCCATTTCAGTCATATTAATGATACTTCTAGTGTATGGATAAGGGCTGACAGCTGTGAAGAATTATTCTGTTGATAACTTAACAAACTTCTTAGCAGTTTAGCTTGAACTGAAACAGCTTAAATACAGATGTTCACTCAGTAGTCCTTCCTGACCAATGTCTTTCCCTAACTAGTGAGTTCCTCTCTGGAGCTCTCTAATTAAGGAGCAAATAAGTGTAACTCAGCCACTGAAGCCAGGTTTTGAATTTGAACAACGGATGCAAATCAGGCAAAAGGCAAGATGTCTTACTAGAGAGACAGTAGACACAAATCAGGGAGATGGTTCACATACGCCCAGCTGAACCTCCCCAGCCCTGCCACAGTAGAGTTTCTGCAGTGAAGCACGTCCTGCAGCCCAGTGTGGGATCACCCACCACACCATCTTTAGGGTGACACCCAAAGGTCATGTGTTCCCTACTGTGCAACCACTCCATGTCTGTGCAGCTATGCCTCTTTGGGCTTCTGGCCACATTCACTGAAGAGAAAACTGGTCTGTCAGACAATTCCAAGGTGCTTGATATTGTCAGCACTGAAATAAACCCACCATATAATACCAAGTTCACGTATCATATTTTGTGTTTAGTGTAGCATTAAGTACAGGTGAACTATTTTGCACTTTAGAAAAAACTATGGAGTACCTCTGAGATTTTTGACTCCATGATACAAAAACAGTGTAAGAGAGAATCCCAGCCACACAGTGTGAACAGGACAGATGCAGTGTAGGGAGAGTGGAAAAATGGGCCAGAGAGAGAGGTCAGGGAAGAGTCATGGTACCTAGGTCAGGTAGGAAGTCAAGATCTCATTGCTCCACATGGATAATGTAATCCATGTATGCAATAGCAAGTGCTCCAGCTGGAACTGATCCACAGATAGATCTAATAAACAGGTCTGAAAAATAAAAACATCCCAAACCAACACATGAAAGGTGCCATAGCTGTGGATTCTGGATTCATTAAGCGAACAGGGAGATCGTTGAGTCTGGAGAAGAAGAACAGATATCTTTGGGGAGGGAAGTTAAAGAAGATGAAAAAGAGGTAATGTCTTGAACTGAAAGGGTTTTGAAGAGATTCAGCTGAAGGCCTACCATTGATTACAGATTTTACTGTTTTCAACTCGTCCTCTAACTTTTATGTATTACACATGGAGCCTCTCCCAGACATCACTGCTGGTCTTAACTCAGCCATGTGCACATTAACCACACATGATCCGCAGCAACTGCTATGGGGAAGTTGCATTAGAGACAGATCTGGACCCTAAGTCATTTCTACACTCACATAAAACATTTCCCCATGCTAAAACTGCAGCCACCCTCTTCTTACCTAAAGAGGAATCAGTTTGGGTCAAACTGACTTACACCCTACAAGCAGGGCTGGTAAGAGAATGTTATGGTTTTGACCCTGGCTAGCAGCAAAGTGACTCTACAGAGTCATGAAGTTTCAAGGTTGATGAGGAATGCTCATATCCACTGCAAAGTATGTCAAAACAAAGGTAGCTTTTTGAATGGCCTCTGAATTTGCAGGTCTGAATTTATACCCCTTAGGATGAGAATCCCATTTTGAGAGTGACCCTGTGAGTCAGGGCAATCCCCAGTACCAATACAGACCTCATGGCAGTTTTTCCATATATAAAGGCGGCTTATGAGAAAGATGGAGGGAGACTTTCTACCAGGGCCTGTAGTGACAGGACAAGGGGCAATAATTTTAAACTGAAAGAGGGTAGGTTTAGTTGAACATGAGGAAGAAATCCTTTATGATGAGGCTGGTGAGACAATGGAACAGGTNTTCCATAAAAAAGAGTGTGGTCAACAGGTTGGGGGAGGTAATTGCCCCCTCTATTTCACTATCATGAGACCCCACCTGGAGAACTGCATCCAGATCTGGGGTCCCCAGTACAAGAAAGATATGGACCTGCTGGAGCAAGTCCAGAGGAGGGCCAAAAAAAAATGGTCAAAGGGCTGGAACAACTCTCCTATGAGGAAAGGTTGAGAGAGTTGGGGTTGTTCAGCCCAGAGAAGAGAAGGTTCTGGGGAGACCTCATGGCAGTTTTTCCATATATAAAGGCGGCTTATGAGAAAGATGGAGGGAGACTTTCTACCAGGGCCTGTAGTGACAGGACAAGGGGCAATAATTTTAAACTGAAAGAGGGTAGGTTTAGTTGAACATGAGGAAGAAATCCTTTATGATGAGGCTGGTGAGACAATGGAACAGGTTGCCCAGAGAAGTGGATACCCCATCATTGTAAGTGTTTAAGGTCAGGCTGGCTGGGCCTTTGTGCAACCTGACCTAGTGAAAGATGTGCCTGCTAGTGACAAGGTGTTTGGACTACATAAACTTAAAAGGTCCCTTCCAACCCAAGTCGTTCTATGATTCTGTGATTTTCTGATTCCATAGTTAGAGCAAGGACAGCACAGTGCCTGCAATAAGAAAGGAAGATCAAACCAGAGTGCCCAAAGACATGTTCTGTCTGAGAGCCTCCAGAGAAGACAGCTGTGATACTCCTAGCTCACAGCTCTTTAGGTTCATGCCTTACATTTTCAGGGCACTTATCTGTTAGCAGTCTGCTGTCTGTAGCTGCTGGTAGCCATTTGGAAAGTTAGCCCGGTACAGGGACAGTATATAAAGTGGTGTCACAGGATACCCTACTTACATCTCTTAACTTGCTCTTCTACCAACACAATCTACTTTTTGCTAATAAGTAAACATTATATCATCAATCAATCCTAGTTTTAGGATGCATACACTAATGCAAGCATCCCCAAATCATTCCTCACAAAGAAAAAATTCCCTCAGTAGTTCATTCTCTTCCACAACCATTTTCTTATTAGGGAGCACAGGGTGCAAGATCTTGGTTGCAGCTGCTTTAAAAGCTCTGAACCTTTCCCAGAAGCTTGTTTTTATTCCCACCTCACTCCTTGCACATATTCCTTTCTATAATCTCACCACTCTTCTGTCCCAGAGGATTCAGTGCAGTAGACCTGCTGTCAAAGGTCACTGGTGAAGTTTACCCTGAGATTTATGTGCTTTGTATTTGTGAACCTTTGCCCCTTCTCTGCTTCACAAAGGAGAAAGAACAAATCCACCAAGCAGCCTAAAAGCAACCTGCTAACATTCACTGTAGAAAATAGAGGTCGTTTTGAATTGTAAAACTGGTAGAGAATTTTCAGGCACTGACTCTGACTGTTTTAAAATGCACATGCTCTCTCTAAAACTAGGGAACAGTCCCCAAGTGTTTAAATAGCTTTTCTTCTCCTTATCCCAGGACAAGAGTTTAATACCAAATTATATCTCAGAACAAGTTTTTATGGACAAGTAATAAAGTCCTTTGAAACTAGGGGATTATAATAGAAATGCTGATACAGCCTTACCTATGGACAGGAGAAAACAGTGCTGGTATAATTATTGAATAAAACCTATGATCTTCATGGTACTCCAAGTCAAAAGGAAAATGAGAGGCTTCACGCAGTGCTGAAAAATCTGTGAGGGCTTTGATGTTGCTCTAATCCTACACTACCTAATAGTTCATTTAATGTCCAAGCAACATGTGGCATTTAAGATTATTGTAATTAGAAAGGTTAGAGAAGAAACCAACTGGGGAAAAAAAAATAAAAAACTGTTGTCCTCTGTTTGACTTGATTTACCTAGATTAAATTCTGTTTTCAGAATATCTAAGCAGTGGATCATGATTTAGGTCATGATTTAAAGGGAAGGTATGAGAAATTATCGGGTAGTCTATTGAACAGGAAAATAAAACAGAAATCAGCTCATATGACTTGTATTATTTGCAGGTTATTACTAGACAATCTCACACTTGAAGCCAAATCCTGGAATAATGTTTTTACTCACAGAGGGCAGCTTCAAATCTCAGGATCAGCTGTACCAAAAGCAAGAGCAGTAGGACTCTGTGGGTTCCTGAATAGTCCCATGAAGGATACCAGCTGCCACCCCAAAAGGAGCTCTGCAAATGGTTCTTCAGTGGTTATTAGAGATACAAGTGCATAAATTTGCCTACTGAAATGGTACCAAAAGTCCAAGGCACCCTTATTCAGCCCTCATCACGTAACACAACAGCCCAAAAGCCATCTTATTTGCAAGAACCGGAAAGTCAGGAACACCAAGTCTCTTTTTTTACAGCTCTTGGGGACCTAGTGACCTGTAGGAATACAGAGAGACTTTAGTCCAGCTAATGCACAGTGTGAAGAGGAACAGCTGAGCTCAAAAGAGGAGCTCTGCAGCACAGCCCAGGACCTTGACACAGAGGAGAGCCTGCTTGCTCCATGCCCACGTCTCAGCCCTCACATCTTTTGTTTATTGCAGGATTCTCAAGGAGAGCTTTTTTCTGACTCTTAAATTTTCACTCCACTGAATGGAGATCTTGCAAGGCCAGGAGATCAGTATTTTCCTGAAGATTCCTCAACACAAGCTCACAGGGTGATCCACATTCTGCAATTTAGCAAAAATGCGACAAGACAAACACTAGCTGCCCCACTCCTAGCCATGAGCTGTGTCCTCCCCTTTAGATTCCCCACCTCCCTCCTTGTGCTCACAGAGCTGCTGGGGGGGCTGTACAGTGAAGCAAGTCAGAGAACCCATCCAGCCAAAATAAACAGACAGACACATATTTTTGCTTGGGTGGTTTTCAGCTAGGTCTGCTCCCTGATCTTATTTTCTCCCCGCTCACATACTTGTACAGGAGATAGAGGGGTGCCAGCAGCACGGCTGATGGAGAGAGCAGAGCTGCACAGCACACCATTCATCCTGGCTATTTAAGACAGAGTCCATTCTGCCCACATCTGAGCTATTTAATATGCTACCTCCCAAGTCTGCTTGAATGTAAAAGCATTTCATTAATAACTGCTCTGAATTGTTAGGAAGAAAAATTCAAGCCCCCAAACAGTTACATATACCTAAAATTCAGATACTAATTTTTATTACATGGTCTCAGAGCATCTAAAGATGAGACTTATTACCTCGTTCTTTCACTGACAGGAAAAGTAAGGCAGGGAACTGTTGTGTTTTAGGGTACATAACTGGCTAGTGCTGGAGCTTGGTTATTATCCCAGCTCTATGCACCAGTCCAGACCCCTGTCTGCCCAGAGACACTGCCTGTTAGCCAAACACAACAAAAATGCACCCAAACTGGGCAAAATATTGCAAACTTCCAGGGTGCATGGCTTTGGCTAATTCATAAATAACATGTCCCAGTACTATGATTTACTTCATTCCATCGTTTTCCAGAAAATAATACTCTCTATCATAATTACACAAATAGTAAACCCGTTCTGGACAAGTTCTTCTGTTCTCTTTAAAGCCATGTTTCATTCCCATGCTTAGACAAGGGAGAAACAATGTTTTTCCATCATTGTTTTGCAATTTAACCACTCCAGAATTTTTGGGCAAAGCAACTCAAAAAGAAAAATCCAGCACCTGTAGAACATGGAGTTTAACAATCTTTTATGACAATTGATCCAGGCTGAATTTTTTGAAGACTGTCTATAGAACTGCTTGCACAGAAGCTCTTAGTTTCAGCTGTCTTATGTACAAAGCATTTATTCATCCAACACATGTTCACATAAAATTGGGTTATTCAAGAAAGTGGCTATCTCAGGTCAGAGACTATTATATTCATCCAAATAATCCTTCTTTACACATAAGTTATGAACACCACAAATTACTTTTATGATTACGATGACCTTGATCTCTTCTTTTTCAATTTCTTTTAGCTCAAAAGCAATATTTTCTCAAGAAAATGGAAATAAAGCTCCTCAACTTCACAGTACAAATGACCTAAAAAGGTTTTGCTTTACCAGAACAAAGTGGCTTGAAGGAGCCAAAGAGTGCCTCCTAGTGTAATATTGGTGTAAAGTTTCTCTGCTTCCATACCCCAGAAAGAATGAAACAACACATAGCTGAGGTGGAAGAACGATTTAGCTAAGGTGCTACTAGTTTTTGTTTCAGAACACCAAATGTTAGAACTCATCTTGGACCAGTTTCTTGTTCAATTTGATCTTTTTCTTCCAAAGCCTCAGGAGACCCAGCGTGCTGAACCAAAAAGACCAGGTTAAGATATGTGAGATCAAAACACAGCAGCTACATAGCTATAAATGAGCTATTTCCAAAATCTCTGTCATTTTAGCCTGAATGTTCCCTTGCATGGCCACAGCTCTGCTGCTGGACTGCCCAGAGCTGCCCCAGCCTGAACAATTAGGCATTGCGCCCATGCCTCATTCAGGCATGAAGATAAGCAAGGCAGCAAACAAGGTCACTGACAGGGTCAGTGTTGTCGGCATATTTGCCACATGTGCCAAGGACATCTCTCCTGAAGACTAGAGCAGAGACAGAATACCATCTTGTACAGGAGGGATACAGAACAAATGGACAAAGAAATCCTTTCCATTTCATTAGTTGAGGTACTCTGCCTTGAAGTTGAGGTACTCTGCCTAGCAGTTAAGAGCAGTACCCAGCAAGGAGATACAGATTCTCCTCAGTCCCAGCAAATTCCTGACTGTATCTCTGTGAAAAAAAAACTCTATTATTTTATGAACTTTGTATGGTATTTGAACTTTGCTGTAAAACTGATATGAATCTAAGCATGTGTATATATAAGCAATATCTGAAAGGAAACCAGCCTTCCCAAACCTGGGAGATGCATACAAAATCTTTGCATCACTATACTATATATACTGGGAAGCTGATTTAAGAGGACTTCCAGGATGCAAGGTCCTGCACACGGGTCGAGGCAATCCCAAGCACAAATCCAGGCTGGGCAGAGAATGGATAGAGAGCAGCTCTGAGGAGAAGGACTTGGGGGTATTGGTGAATGAGAAGCTCAACATGAGCCGGCAGTGTGCTCTTGCAGCGCAGAAAGCCAACCGTGTCCTGGGCTGCATCAAGAGAAGCATTAGCAGCAGGTCAAGGGAGGTGATTCTCCCCCTCTACTCTGCTCTCGTGAGACCCCACCTGGAGTACTGTGTTCAGATGTGGGGCCCCCAACATAAAAAAGACATGGACCTGTTGGAGAGAGTCCAGAGGAGAGCCACAAAATTAATCAGAGGGCTGGAGCACCTCCCCTATGAGGACAGGCTGAAAGAGTTGGGGTTGTTCAGCCTGGAGAAGAGAAGGCTCCGAGGAGACTTAATAGCAGCCTTCCAGTACCTGAAGGGGGCCTACAGGAGAGATGGGGAGGCACTCTGCATCAGGGAGAGAACAAGGGGTAACGGGTATAAGCTAAAAGAGGGTAAATTTAGACTAGACATTAGGAAGAAATTTTTCACTGTGAGGGTGGTGAGACACTGGAACAGGTTGCCCAGGGAAGCTGTGGATGCCACACCCCTGGAGGTGTTCAAGGCCAGGCTGGATGAGGCTTTGAGCAACCTGGTCTAGTGGAGGGTGTCCCTGCCCATGGCAGGGGGCTTGGAACTTGATGATCTTTAAGGTCCTTTCCAACCCAAACCATTCTATGATTCTATGATGTCCCACAAGCCCCACAGCTTCATTTTGAAATGGGGCACAGCAGCCTTATATCACCTACAGGCAAGAAGCCACAGTCCCTGTCTTCACTTCCAAACACAACCCTGCTGATGGTGATAAGATGGAAGTCCAAACAGACGCTCAAGCTGTTGGAGAGGTCCAGGCTGAGATCATAAAGTATTACTGCTAACAATATATGATTATAGTGTTTCAAAGGCCATTTTCCTCAGTTTCATTTTATCTCCTCTTCATAAAAGCTGTCAGCTCACCTATAACAGCTGATTTTCATTAATGATAAAACAGAACTTTTAATCAAATAATGAATGTACTACTCCCCGTAATAGTTTAGTAGTAAGAATGGCGACACAGTGGAGTGTTCTGACATAATCTGCCTCCTTAGAAGACTCTAATCCCCACTAATTGCCATGTTAAACATGACTCAGAACTCACTCTAGGAGGCAATTAGTAAAGCATAACACTAATGAATGACTAGAAGCTTCCTAGTATTACAACCTAAATTACACCACCTCCAGCTGTCAGCCTCTGAGAGAGGACCTGCTACACTTCCATCTACTTTCTGAAGTACATTGAAGAGGAACTGGCTAACCTGAACGCGATCCCAATTAGTGCAAGAGCAAGACAGAGAAGAATAATGGTAGTTCATTCACGCACTTCAGTCACTGAGCCTGTTACATCATTTCTGTAGAAGGCAATGAATGTTGCTCTTCCTGCAAGTATCTGCACAGTTGTCTCCCTTCTGGACTCCAAGGCATTTTCTTAGTTCAGTTTTAGCAGGCAGCTACTCTTCTCTCCTCACCAAATTATTGTCCCTCTCTTCTCATCTTCATCGGGGTCATCAACACAGTCCTATTTTCCAGCAGGTCTTTGAACTTCAACTTTCTGAATGTGGGAGGAAAATCTGGCACAGGTAACTTAGCTGAACACCAAGCTCACCCTGCCTCAGTCTTTTGGTCGTTATCAGGGTCCTCTCTCCTTTATGATTCTAAATGTTTCTAGCATGTGGGGACAGCATGATGATTTACAAATTGTTTGATACCAAGACAGCATCAGTAAGGCCATGTCTCCATGGCAATTTTACATTAATCTACTCTCCTCACTTGCAGGAAAGAACAGGATGGTTAAGTGTAGCAGCATCCACCACACCTTACCTTAGCATCCATGGTTTTCCTGGTAAATCTTTTCCCTCTTTTCAGTTCTACCTTTGTTCATGTTAACTGGCTTGTATAACGGGTAGATGTGTCAGTATGGGATAGCAGTCTCTTGTCATTTTTCTCCTCATGATTGTAGCATATCTACAAGAAACTACTAAAATTATATGAAAAGTAAAAGTAATGCATTCCTCTGATTATCTTCCTGACATTATTTTTCCAGTGCCACTTCTGAACAGCTTCTCTGGCAGCAAAGACACAGTTCTGACTGATTTGAATTTGACAGTCCTTAATAAGAAACAGATGGCACATGTATTTGCAGTGATGCAGGTGGCTGGATTTGACTGCTGTTTCATAGGGATGCAGATGTTACTCTCTCTCAACTAATGGAAGAAGAGGAGGAAAAAAGGATTTAAACTTAATGTTTACTTTGGCAAACTGTATACCTGGACCAGTATGACTTGGGAAGCGTCGCTTCAGAATGTTGTCACCTAGAACTGATTTACAGGGAAGGGTAGTGATGCAGAGACAAAAGACCTGCAGAAATAGAAGAACTTCTAAGTCCCAAAGGCCGAACAGATACTTACAACAGACAGTCTGGAGATCTAGCAGCAGATCACTAGTCATGAAATCTCTCCTTAAATGAAACAGGCACAAAGACAGCTCTGCCTGTGAGCTGAAGTTGTACAAAACATCTGCAGCTGCACTGTAAAGAGCTTAGCCCCTTGTCATGTCCTGATGGCCTTGAGACATAATAATTATTGTGAAGTGGGGATAGGGAGGAGGGACTGAGCTCCTGGTTCCCCTGCTAGGGTGAAGGCTGGTTTGCAGACAGTCGAAGGGACGTTTTCTTCACTTGGCAGAGGTGGTGTCTGCATGCCTTAGGTAAAGTATGAGATTAGTGTGGGGATATCTGGAGATACAAATTCTTTGCAGACAATGTTAGAAAATTTTAAGTTAGAAAGAGCCAAATTTACAGGCACCTTTTCCAGACACAGAAAAACCCATTTTCTGAACAGGAATGCAGTGCATGGGTTAAAGGTGCTAGAGCAGGCAAGGTATGAAAGAGCAAACAAAGGCCGTAAGTATAAACAAAGTGAAGTTGATATACCAGGGAAATAGGTATAAACCTTCAAGCCAACAGTGGAGATACTGTGTTCATCACTGAGGTTTAAACAGTGAGCATTCAGACAAATGTTCTTATCTCTGTCTCTTACAGCACTGTATAATTAATCCCCAAAGGAAAAAGCTGAAAACTTCAATTATAGTTGTACTGCAACATTGCACAAAGCACTTGGAAAAAAAAGTTCCCTCTGTAACATTTTCACACTGGCTGTTAGCGAGCTCTCCTCCACACCATTTTAATTCAGACTATGTAGAAGATTTCGGTGCGTGGCCAACATGTCACGTCCTACAGCCCTGGAGAGATGCATTGACAGATTTCCCCCAGTCAGCCTCATATGTACAGGTGAAGAAGGCAGTAGCTTGTAATAGACATGTGGAAACTTTTCTGCCTTGGGCTGCCTGTTAATTTGTGAGACAAGACACTGGCTAGAGTGACATAGGCTATGCACAAAGCTCCCAAGAGGGGTCACTCCAGGTGCACAGAGCTCCAGAGAGGGGTCACTCCAGGTGTGGAGCTGCAGAGTGTGGGGCGTTGTCTGGTCCTTTTGTGAATCCTTCAACAGCATCTTTCAACAAATAAACTCCTTTGGGAAATAGTCCTGTCCTGAAGATGATTGGTGCACATTCAGGATGAAGTTAACACTGTATCTTGGCTCTTAGCCCTGTGCCACCGCTCTATGTGCATTCAGATTACTAATACAAACATTTGTGGTGTCAAATTGTAACACAGATCACAGAAATACTCTGCTAAAGCAACTCCAAAAAGTCCTTGTATCTACATATTCAAATACCAAACAATTTATTTCAGAGACAGCACTTGTGTCAGCACCATGCATGACCCCTCCTTGAAACAGGCAGCTCTTGAAAAACAAAGCATTATATTCTCATTTTGATCTTGATCGGGAAATGGATTTTTCTAAATACCAATTAGCAAGTTTCAATTTATATTTGCTTGACTGGATAATATCAATAGAAGATCAAGAAGACAAATCTACTATGATAGTGTGGTATACCATAAAGAAACATATGGGGTTTATTTGCACTTAAAACAGACATACTCCAAGGAGAAAACATATTATCACCCACACTCAGTCTTATACAGTGAGGCCTTGTACAGATTGAATATACTAGTTCTTTTCATTGGGTGACTTGCTTGTTCTCATCACAAAGAAAATCCTGTTGGTTCAAAGAATTGCAATGTCTGAGCAGCTTCGACAGACACTTGCAGCATGAACCAAACCTGAAAAAAAGTGAGATTCCTACCTATGCACACAGAGAATCTCTCCCCAATTAACAGAAGGGAGATTTTTCCAATTCCCCAAAAAGTTTTGACAACAGGAAGAATCATAAGGTTATATTTAAAGTACTAACATAATTTTCATATAAAATTTCCATTGCATGTCAACTTTAACGTCAACGTTTTACTTTTTTTTTTCCTTTTGCTTACCTTGACTATGGACTGAACTTGCACAAAGAACTTCAATTTAGACAATTCCAGACTCTTTAAATTCCCCCTTCTGCTCTTTAACCCTGAATGCCTCAAGCACCCTAGGAGCCTTCATTTCCTTCAAAAAACACATGCAGAAATTCCCTCATAATAGTGCCACTGGGCTGCCCAAAATGCACAGGTCTGTAAATTATCTCTAAGCAAATGTGAAATATGAAACTGATATTTGACAACAGCAACCCAGGGTAAAATTTCCATGAGATTATACAGAAGAGAGTTATACTGGACACTGTAACAGGTTGCCCAGGGAGGTTGTGGATGCCTCATCCCTGGAGATGTTCAAGGCCAGGCTGGATGAGGCTTTGATCAACCTGGTCTAGTGGAGGGTGTCCCTGCCCATGGCAGGGGGCTTGGAACTTGATGATCTTTAAGGTCCTTTCCAACCCAAACCATTCTATGATTCTATGATACATCATCTTCCCAAGATTCAGACAGCTGCATTTTCCTGGTATAATATGTGTATCAAAAAGTTGAAAACCATAATCTTAACAACTGTTTTGAAAATTGTTTTAACCATTAGATAAGCAGGTCTATTATCCTGAAGCCATTTATAACACTACATTCTCACTAATATGTTTATGAACATCTTTATGTAACTAATCATGTTTATGAATTAATATAGGCTCATAACGCTCTTCTGAGCCAAGGAAATACTTTCATCTGTGCTTTATAAATGAGGAACTGAACCACAGAGATATGAAACAACACATAGGTAAGGGAACATTAGCAGTTTTGGATTGTACCTTTGGAAAAGTTGTAATTTACCAGCTTTACTCACCTTACTCATGCTAAATTATGGTTGGAATGCAGCCAAGGGGTTTCAATCCCTACTGTACTGTAGGAACATTGCATTTGATCATATCCTTGGCATAAATACACACCAACAGAAAAGAAACTGCAAAACTCCTGTGAGAAGTACATTAAGGAAATCTGTAATTTATATTGAGATAAGTGAAAAAAAAAAGTAATGAGTTCTAATGCTCTTGAGATTTAATCTGCACTTCTGAGAAACCACACCAGTTACATGGTCAGGTATGTAACATCATGATAAAACCCAACAATGACAAACTCTAATGGTCTTTGTGTTAACTGCCTTGCTATTTCCAGCTCTCCACCCTGGCATACACACACACTCCCGCCTGACAGCCATTAGATTTTAAAAAGCTGCTAAATTTTATTGCATTTAACCAAAAGCATTGCCTTTCAATTTCACCTTGGAGAAAAATCAAAAAGAAATCAGAAGAGAGAGCAGGAAATTATTATTTTTATTTTAACAAGAAAGCATGAAAACACAAGTTTATCTCCGAGGTTTACCCCAAATTTATGTTTATTAAAAAAAAAAAAGGTTTAAACAGTGGTTAGTATTTCAAAACAATCTCCAATAAGCTGATTTTACATGAAGATTTATAAGAAAGTGTTCGGTCAAAATAAATTCCCTACTAATAAACCTTAGCAAAAACCAAACTTCAAAGGAATGACAAGATAGTAGAGAAAATAAATAGGCTTTGATTCAAATGGTGTAGTAAGGACTTTGAACTTCCTAGTAATGGCTGGTAACTAAGCAAGCTCATTTCACACTTAGTATTCCTGTGGTAATCCTACACTCCTCAGGGCTCACGACAGCAACTGAATCTTTATCCTAATTTTTAATTAAATATAATTTTAAAAAATAAAGAATAAAAGTAAAGAATAAAAAAA